>JABUQX010019367.1:0-23502 GCA_015478945.1 Trachelipus rathkii | reverse complement strand
AAAGGCAACATACTCCCCACCCTTCTAAACGGAAAACTTATAAAGAAATAGTTATAGTTGGATATATTTAACACGAGTTGAAGGATGAATGCTTAGCATTTCTGGGTCTCAGAAGAGCTAAAAAATTAGGTTTAGGGAGTTAAGAGAGGTTATATTCCAGTGATTGCCAGGTAGAGTGCTAAAGCCATTGGGGGGGTTTTTTTTTGGTTTTTGGGGTTTTTTAAAAAGTCAAAAGAAAGCCACGCCTGTGGAAATCTTGCTATCATACACGCACACGCAAAAAAAAAAAAAAAAAAAAAAAAAAAAAAAAAAAAAAAAAAAAAAAAAAAAAAAAAAAAAAGAGAAAATGAGGGAAAATTTATTCGTACGCTAAAACCTAAATTTTAAAACGAAAAAACCCTATTTACAGCAAATATCCTAAAATATGAATAATCCAGAAGTTTAAAAACACTCAGCAACTTCAAACACGCTCTTCACGAAATTGCGTTTTAAAAAAAAAAAAAAAAAAAAAATTACTTATTGGTACAAAACTAAAAGTCAGGGATAATCGGTTAACATTAATAATATGGCTGGCTCCCAAATAGGTAAATTTTGCGCTAAAAACCAAGTTGAATAAATTTGTATTAAAAAATCTAAGTAAAAAAGGAAATTCGAGGAAAAAAAAACATAACTTAAAACAGTACTAGCTATCTATTATCGAACTAGATTATTATTTGAATCTAAAGTTTCTCATGAAATTTTTCACCCAAAAATGTAGAAGTAATTCGCTAAGTATCGGCCAATTTCTTAAAACCGGATACCGATAAAACCGGATACCGATACCATCAAAAGATGGCCGTGACTACGGACTTACCGATTACCGATACCGATTACTATCGGTTTACATCCCCTAATTATTATATATATATATATATATATATATAGATATATATATATATATATATATATATATTAAATTAGATATATATAATATATTGGGGCAAACATCTATTTGGGTCGTATATATTGTCAATAAAATTACTCATAGGAGGAAATAATAATAAAAAAAATTGATTAGCGAAATAAATAATTGAATTTATTGGACTGACTGAGCATATTAAGAAGACAGTTCAATGATAAAAAAAGGTAGATCTCATCCCTTATTTCATAAATAAGATTGAAAAATATTACAACAACTAAAAAAAAAAGAATTAATATTATATATTTAATATATATATATATATTATTTATTATATATATATATATTATATATATATATATAATTATAAATATATATAATTATATATATATATATATATATATTTATATATAATTGTTACTGTTCAGGGGTCTGGGGGGTAATTTTTTTCCATAACCCGAGACTCAAGAAACACCAGGCATGGCAGCGAAACAATAATGAATGGATGGGAGGGAAAAATAATAATTAAAATAAATTAGAAAAAATTAATAATGAAAATCGTCGCTCGCGTAACTTACGTAGAAAAGGAAATCATGCAGAGCAAAAACAAAGGGCCCGGCTGGGGGCCCAAAAAGGCATTACTCCAGTTTCGCAGGTTAATGAAATAGAGGGCAAACTTTCCACTTCGCGCACAAATTGAAATGGATTGAAGATGGATTGGTTTAATTTTCTCATGCAAGGAAATTATCGGAAAACCACAAGGTATTATGCAGTTAAAAAAATAAAAAATGAGATTAGTCACCGCGAAGCAATAAGCAAAGAATAATGGATAATAAAATAAATCACCATAAATATAGATAAATAATAAATAAAAAAAAAAACCTTTTAGTTGCATTAAATAATTTTTCAATAATAAACTGATTAAAAACATTGCATTTATTAAGTAAAAATAAATGGTAAATGTTTCCAATCTTATTTTAACCTATTATATATAAACATAAATTAAATATAATATTATTATATATATATATATATATATATATATATATATATATATATATATATTATTATTATTATATATTATATAATATATATTTATATATATATATATATATGAATAAATAAACCCTATTATAAATTTTGCTTCCATTCCATACAGTTAGGAAAAGTAAATATATTAAGAAAATATAAAATTAAAAAATTCCCCCAAAAAAAATTCTTTTTATCTCAGTAGTTTACTGGACTTTTCATATCCATTAATTCCCATTAACTCCGCTAACAGAAGCTAGAATAAGATGAATAAATGCAAAATTAAATTTTACTATACGGAATTTTAAAATAATTGGAATATTTTCCTTTCTAGCCATAAGAGCATACAGTAGTATTGATAAAATAGCACTTATAATGTAATATTAAATAAATTGTATTACATTCCAAGGATAAATTCAATTATATTTAAAAGTGTTAATAAAATAATTACCACTTAAGGTTTTTTTATTGGTTTTATTTCTTTTAAATAGACACTGCCAACACAAATTAAACCATGAAAAATGTAAAATTTTCGATCACTTTTATATAATTGTTTTTTTTTTTAAAAGTAAAAACAAGAGTCCTTAATATAATATGTCTTTCGCTTATAAACAAGCTATTGTATATTTTCAGTTTTGCTTATTAAAAAAAATTGATTCAGAACTTCATTTAGAGTAAGTCCTTTAAATACAAAACGGCTTCTTTAAAACAAATTTCCGTAAACCAAGCCACTAAACATAGGTTGTAACAGCTTCAAACAGGGGTCGTACCCAGATAAAACCAAGGGTTCCTACCCGGGCTGACTTGACCTAGAAAGAAAAAATTAAAATAACTAAATAAGGAAATCTATCGTATAAAGCTATAATTTTTTGTTTTGTGTTTTTTCAATGTTATTTCAATAATAAAATTATCTATTATTTCACCTTAACCATAGATTTCCTGTAGAAGGTCATAAAGAAGAAACGGTCGTCTCGTAATAAGTGGTGAACATGTAATGACCTATAAAATTTTAGCATTATATCTTAAATTTAAGATTTATTTTCTTTTTAAAAATTTCTATTTTTAAATTATTGAAATGTTTTATATTACTTTATTCTGATTTAACTGTTGCACCAATTGAAGGTTAAAGGCCTTATAAATTCCGTAGAATAATAGATTTCGTAGGATAATTTTTCAGTGGAAAGCATATAGAAGAGCAACTTGGGACGTCAGATGATAAAGGAAAACTAAAAAATAAACATTTGAACTTCTATTAGATACATAATTATACTTTCTTTCATTTAGTTGTTACTTACCAATTTACATAACCTAATCCTTGGAGTATTTTACTTCTAGATGTTCATCATTGATTTGGCGTTAGTTGATTGTTTAAATATTAAATTAATTGAGTTCTGGAAGTTCTGTAACAAAAGAAAGGAAACAGTAGGAAGAGGATTTCTCTACATATTTCCCCCACCCGTAACAACGTGACGGGAAAAAAAATTTGTTAGCAAGGGGGGGGTCTTTATCTTTTCCTGAATTTATCGAATTCCACTACGACGACTAGATTTTTAGAGAGAGAAAAAAAAAGGGATGGACTGGTGTACGTTAAGGCTGTACATTTTTTACACGCCACTTAAATTATAATATTTTTTTATTACAAATTTGTTTGACCTCCACAATATTAGTGAAGTGATATTAGTAATATTAGTAAGGGGAAAGTAAAATATTGTACCACACAGAATGTCCAGATTTTCCCTTGGAATTTGGCAGGGCCACATTTATATTTTACTTCGCTTTTCCCTCTCCAGAAAGTCACATAACTCTTTTGAGACTTTTCCCGTAATTGGCTTTAAATAAGAGTAAGTGTAACCATCTTCCTCCAAACAATATAAGCCATGTGTTTGATTGCTTTTTGGAGTACCAAAATAAGTAATTTGATTTTTGCCACTGAACAGCAATACTTCTATTTCAGGATAGAGGTTAATGAATGCATGTAAACAATGTATAAATGGCTTTTCATCGTCATTCTCCATACGTTGTAACTTCCAATAAACTGTCATCCCAATTTCACCTGCAATTGGTAAATTATATAGCTCCCGATTGCGTACCAGTTCCTTCACTATGATCTCCCGTAAGTGCTCGGTGCTCCACAGATATACGTCTTCACCATTCATACACCTATGGAAGAACCTAAACAATGAATCATGCTTAGAACCCGGTATTCGAATATGCTCAAAACCTTCTGGAATACCATGTACATAGTTAGTATCCAATTTCCACTTATAAAATTCTTGAATAGCAAGTTCACTTGCTTCCCCCTTCGATCTCCTAGAATTTTCTTGTATGGGTTCTGTAAGACTTGTTTTTTCATTATTATTTTTATCACCCAAGTGGTGTTTGGCATTCAGAAAACTTGAACGAGGTACAGTATTAGTATTGTTTGGTTGTATAGAATTTAGAGACATATGAGGCATAGCGGGAACGTTCAACACCGGATTAGAGGAGGAATTAGATTTTGAAGAAGCTTTAGAGAAAAGATATCAAAAATCCGATGGAAGACCATATATAGGCTTTCGAAGTTTTTTAGAGTCTTTACTAGAGTTTAGAGAATCCTTATGGATTTTTATAGAGTCTGGAGGATCACGTTGTATCTCAAGGGTTGGAGGATCACATTGGATCTCAGTGGACGAAAGAGAAGGTGTCGTCAAAGAAAGATTAGAAGAGAAATTTGAACCATTTGGTTGAATACAATTTGTAAAATTTGGGGAATCCATAGGGATTTTTATAGAGTCTGGAGGATCACATTGGATCATAGAAAAATAACGGTTCATAGTATTTACATTTATGTTATTGGTATTAGTGTTTTTTAATGTTAAAACAGAAGACTCAATAGTAGGTTTATTAGCTTGTATAGAATTACTAGAAATATTGGAAAAATTCGGTAATAGGTTCATATTGGACGAAACAGAAGGCGTTGAAGAAGAATTAGGAGAATGGACACATTTGTGTTAATATTATTTATAGACTTCAGGGAATCTGTTTGGATTTTCCCAAAAGTTGGAAGTTCTTGTCGAATCATATTAATTTTAGTATCGCAGTGAGTCTTTAAGCTACTTAAAGTATCACTGCTTTTAGTTTCTAGGTTCGGGTTAGTAGCATTAGGAATGTTAGTAATATTAGAGGATGGAAGTGGAGTAATTTCAGAGTTATTAGTTGGAGAAGTATCTGGCGTAATAACAGCTAAGTTATTACCCTCTTGTGTAGTGACCAATTCTGTCTGATCATTCGAGTACCACTTTATCCCATTTGTTGATTGGTTTTCTTTCGTCGATGGGGATGCTGTAGATGCGAGTAGATTCCTGAAGATAAGTTATACGAATTAAAGAATCTTTTTTCAGTCATCATCTTTGTTTGATTGTTGCTATCTTTTTAGCAAGTATCCATGTGACAGCAAGCAAGATGGTTTCCTTTACCATGTAGCGGACATTCGTCATGTCATAGTATGATATTTGTTTTTCCTTTTGAGACCAATTATTGATTATGTGGGCGCTTTCCTTTCAGGTGCAAACCCCGTGTTTCATTAAAAAAAAACAACTTAGCTGGGTTTTTGGGTTTTGGTATTTGTATATTTTTGTCAGAAAAATTTTTTTGATGTAGACCAAAATCAAACTCAAGTCATTAAAATGTTGTATAACAAGTTTCACAATTTAAAACTAGTTTCTGTATTATGAGAGAAACTGCAAAGTTTAACTACAGCTTAAAAATGTAATTCCTTGTTATTTTTATAAAATTATTACTAAATAATATATATGTATATATTGATTATATATATATATATATATATATATATATATATATAGTTATATATATAAGTATATAGTATATATAATATATATTATAATATAGATTATATATTATATATATATATATATTTAAATAATTTATAAATAATATATAGTATATATATATATGATATACCGTGTTTATAGTATTAATATATATATAGCTATATAAGTAATAATTGAGTGTATTGTGATATATATCATGATATATATAAATATATATATTATATATATTATATATATATATTATATATATATGATATATATATTATATATATATATGATGTTATATATAGTATCAATATACATCGTTTTCAAATCTTCAAGCTTTCCTCTTTAGACAAATTTATTTTTTACTTTCAGATATCCTTATTGTTGATGAATATTTTAATTAAATACAATCTTCTTGCAATTAATACAGAATTTAAAAGAAAAGTATCATTCGGAGGAAGATATAAGGCTAGTGAATGGAAGGAGGGGACAGTGTTAAGTGACCAACCAAACAGAGTGCTTTGCAATTGCGCAGGGAATGTAACAAAAAATAGAAAGGGTTAAAAGCTTTAGAGAAATGTAGAAGTTCAGGATATAAATAGAAGATTCTTTTCAACGTCTTGGATCATTCTGTGAGGCAACATAAGATAGATGGGGAAGAGAAAGGGCTGAGATGCTATGTAAAGAGTTTACAGGCACTCGGAGTATCAAAAAAATAATACTATTCAGAGTATATGATCGTATTATGCATCAACAGGTTTGATCTGCGGAGGTGCTTTCAGGCAATTATTTATTTACTTGTTTAAAATTTAATTTAAGTAAATTGAATCGCAAAAAATTTTTCTATTCTGTATGGAAAAGAATATCAGAGGAAAGACTAAGGATAATGTGGCCTTTGATTTTGTTTTTGTTTTGTGTTTTTTGGATTGGGGGCATGATTGGCGTTGCAAATCTTGACATGTATATATATTACCTTCTCAGTTCAAAAGTGACTAGAATATTCAGATTTTTAATGCATTAGTTAAAGATTTTACCTTCTTTATCTACATGACTACTTCAGGAACTCCAGATACTGTTCCTGTTCCATTTACATTTATTTTAGGATATACAGCTTACGAAGTGCAGTAAAAAAAAAATTTAAATTCATTTATTTTTTTCTGTGGGTTGTTGGGTTTGGGTTTTTGGGTTTGCCACCCTGTTTCCTTTCGCAATGGAGACATTTATTCTGTCTAACATAGCATTCGTTTTGCAGATGGCCCCGCTTTCCACAAAACCGACAATAGGGACGAGATTTACAAGTGCGGATGTCGTGGCCAAACTTTTTACAGTATGAGCAATTAAGGTGTCTATCAACCTCACCTCTAAACCATGTTGAAGTTGGAGGTCTTTGTGGTGTAGTATGCTCCTTGCTTTGAACTACATTTTTTGTACAAATATTAGTAGTGTTAGAGTTAGTAGATGGGAATGGGAGAATCTCCTGCTGAGTCGTCAGCAAGAGTAAAGCATTTGTTAGCTGTGCAAGTTCTTGTAATATCTGCTGATTTTGTTGAAGTACTTGCATCAGTATGTTAGTATTGTTATTGTTAGTATCTGTGGGAGTTAGACCTTGTGCATGTCTATACATATCGTTTGTATAACATTGATCATTCGATGGGAATTGAATGACCTGCGGTGGTTCGAACCCAGGTGGTGGCTTCGATGAAAATTGAGGCTGGTGAGAATTATAATAAGCATAAGAGATCGAACATAATGGAGAATTCATTCCAGATGAAGTAGTCAAATGTAAGGAAGGTTGTTGATGTGACAGTACAGGTACCTTCATATTATGACATGTCGAATATATCGGTGGTGACACTGAGGTCACAGAAAAAGATGTATTATTAAAAAGAAGATTGGACGTTGAAAGTGTTGTCTCTGCCATGATAAAACCTTTATAATAAGAATAATAGAAAGGAATGAATAAAAATATGTAAGGGAATACAACTGATCAAGAATAGCGGTGCGGCGAGCAAAAGACAGCCTCAGAGCAACTACGCTCCGCTACCAATGTAATGTTCAAGAGTCTGGGGTGACTCAAGAACACCAGCAATACACTGCGATTATAAAATTAAATTGGGCATTTGAGCAGATGGAGAAAATAATTAATAATTAGAAAAAAAATAATGTAATAGGGAAATAGTGAAACGTAACTTAGCGATAGAAAAGAATTCATTGCAGAGCCAAACACAAAGCGGGCCGCGGCCCAAAAGGCCATACTCCATTTCACATAATGAATGAGGCAAACTTTCACTCGCACACAATAAAATGGGATTGAGATGATTGATTAATTCTCATGCAAGGAATATCGCAGCCACAAGGTATATGCAAGTGAAAAAAATATAAAAAAATGAGATTAGTCACCGCGAAGCAATAAGCAAAGGATAATGGATAATAAAATAGTAGTACCATAAATATTTACCTTGTTTTTAAATTCAAAAACCCTATATTTGCATCTAATAATTTTTAATAATAATAACGTAAAAATATTGCTTTAAGGTAAAATATGATAAATGTTTCCAATCTTCTTTAATATATATGAATAACCCTATATAATTTGCTCCATTCATACGGTAGTAAAGTAATGTATATAAATATAAAATTAATTAGATTCCCAAAAAAATCTCTTTTATCCTCAGTACTGACTTTCATTCCATATTTCCCATTAACTCCCTTAACAATAATAGAATAGATAATAATTACAAACAAATTTACTATAACGAATTTTATAAATATAGAAATATAGAATATCCTTTCTAGCCATAAGAGTATATAGTAGTATTGATAAAATAGCACTATAATGTTAATTAAGTAATTGTATATACATCACAGTCATGTTTCTGTTCACAATGAAAGTGTTACTAATAATAACACTTAGTTTTTATTGCTTTATTTTCTTTTAAATAGACACGCCACAGCAAATAACCAGAGTTAGTTAATGTTCGAGAGTTTGTTCTACGCACTGGTTTTGCTAATTTTTCTTTTAAAAAGTAAAATGTCTTAAATAATTTCCTTTCGTTATTACCCACTTCTAGTAATCGAAATTGCTTTAAAAAATGGATGAAAATCGGACAAGAGTAAGTCTTAAACCAGCTAAAACATCCGTAACCAGCTAAAACAAGTTTGTAACCAGCTCAAACAGGTCCGTACCCAGATAAAACAAGTCCATACCCGGCTGACCTAGAAAAATTAAATACTAAATAGGAAATCTATCGTATAAAGCTATAATTTTTGTAGTTTTCATATGTCATTCAATAATAAAATTAATAAATTTTCACCTACCCCTAGATTTCCTAGAGGCCATAAAAGAATCGTCGTAATAAGTGGAACACGTAATTGACCGTTAAAGGCCTTATAAATTCCGTAGAATAATAGATTTCGTAGGATAATTTTTCAGTGGAGGCATATTATGGAAGAGCAATCTTGACTCATTGATAAAGAACTTAAAAAAATAAAAACATTTGACTTCTATTAAATTACATAATTATTTACTTCATCATTGTATTCTACCAAGTTACACAACGTTTAAGTTGAAGAGGGTTTCATGTTAATAGTGATTTGCTTTGTTGATCTTTAAATATAAATAATTGAAGTTCTGGAGTTCTGTAACAAAGAAAGAAAAAGTAGGTAGAGATTTTCTCTACAATATATATATATAGAGTAGTATATAGTATAGTAGTGTATTGTAATACTTAAATTATATAGGTATATATTATATATATATATATTATACGCTAATATATGTATATATTGATATATATACGGATTATAGGCTATAAGTGAGTAGATATAGTATATAAGATAGTAATGTATATATATATATAATATATATATATATATTATATATGTTATGTATAGCTATATTATATATATATATAAATTAGTATTATAATATATAATATATATATATGAAGTATATATATATATATGACTATATATATATAGTATAATATATATATATTATATATTATATACTTAATATAGTATATATATAGCATACTTATATAGTAATAATTATATATATATGTATATATATATATATATATACGTATAGATATATGTATATATATATATTAATTCTCTGAAAATAAGGGAGCTGAAAGGAGAGTATTTTTGGCTAAGTATGCTATGTTTAAATTTAGCTATTGGTCCTGGTCACCAATATATGAATTCTTCTTTCCCCGAGATTAGAAATGATTTCTCTGGTAAAAAAAGAAATCAATTTCTTTTAACAATTTAGCACTTGACGCCCCATTAATTTTTATACCTTCAACAGTGGTTAACTGTCGCTGTCACTTTCACTTCTTCAAACTTATAAAAGCTAAGTAACTTTGCAGTAATTTCTGTTCTTAATGCTCCTGATGATTTTGAGGTATTTGGCAAATCCAAGTTCATTGTAGATACAGGCTCGTTTTCGTGAAAAATGGATGGAGTGACTCATCGCGCGCTGAACCTTCTTGTTACTGCTACTATTATCAGCTTCTCCTGTTCAATCTATTTGCAATTTTTCAAGCGATCAATTTCTATTCAAATTCTCTGTTTTCATCTAGAAAATAGTCAGTTTGCTATCTTAGGTCCTCTACTACCAGTACTTTAAAACAATTATCTTGTTTTTGATATATGTCTATTGGTTTCTTTCTTCTTCCTTTTTATTCATAAATCTCAACTCTCTTGTTTTGTAGCTACTTTAAAGTTAATTTCTGTCATCCTCAGAGCTTGAGAGATATGCTGGAGAGGCTTCAAATTTGGGGTAGTATGGGAGGAATACCTGATGAGTATACATTGAGTTTGCCTGTATTAGTTTCGTAACCATGAGAACATGGTGCAAAACTGTGTATTTTAAATAGAGTTTTGTTCAACTATTTCGCATTTACTTGGCCAGTCAAAGCTTAAATGATTTGATTGTCTATAATATAAAACTTGCAGAGGTCTTAAAAACATTCAATTCTTTACGGTATCAAATTATTGTCTAATTCCAGCTTGTATTAACGATTCGTTGAATTAGTATGTAAGCTGAGGCTTGCAGTGTGGATCCAAGTCTCTTGGTATTCTTTTTAAGTTCATTACAGCTGAAAAACTGGAATGATTGAAATGCTGTACAAATATTCCTACATTTCCTTATTAGATCACACTGTTCTTTGAGAAATATGGCATCTTTAATAACAAATTCGAATTATGAAGTAATAAAACAAGAGAAACTTGTGATCCTGCTAAATTAGTTCCAAGTTCAGTCATATGCTCCATTCTCGAAGGACAAATGGATTTTTTACTGAGAACTTTCGCATCTTTCAACACGTTTTTTTCAAACCTCATAGTCATTTTCACTTCCAGAATGAGAACCTGGGGAAATACTTGCAATGGAATACACAGTCCATTTGTTTAAACTCGCTGGTAAGCCAGAGTGATGTTAAAGAAATAAATGACTCGTGTGAATGAATCAAGCTCTCTCTAGTAAATGATAACTGAAAACACCTTAAAGAACTTCTCGAATTCTGCTGATCATTAATTCCTTATGAAGTGTAACATGTTCTCTACAAAAGTATTTATTTACTAGGAATAAATATTTGGTTGAAGATGGGCAATAAGTTCAATGAATCCCTGCTCTTCAAGTGACTGTGAATGGCTGGAGTTACTCATTGCGATAAAAATTCATTATTTCTTGTTTTGGTCAATAGATTATGCCAAATCTTATTTTGGTTCGAGAAACTCTCCTCAGAAACCACTTATCTCACCGCTTGGAGTCTGATTGCTTCTTGTTTGTGATTTCCCCTGCTTCTAGAAAAGTAAAGACTCGTCCTGTTTATTATTAAAATTTATTGGACTTCCAGATATTCACTCTGATGATGATTTTCCATGATGTGTGGAGGGGGGCATAGCCCCTTAAACTGAAAATTTTATGTATAAAAGCTTATATAAAAATATTTTTTGTTTACTTCTTACTCAATATGAGTGACACCTGCATAAGTAATTGCTGGTTCCGGCCGGAAATTTTTTTTGTGATTCGGCTAATTCCGGTTCCGGTACACCCCTAGAGACTAAGATGGCTGAATAAAATCTTCAAGAGAACTATTAAATAAGAAAGTTCTAAATGTTTTTTTTGCCTGAGTAAAGAAGATGAACCGCATTGTTAAGGCCAGTTTATTATTTAGAAGCAGTAGGCAAAATTTATGAAAATCTGCATGAAAATTTGAATTATTGAATCAAAATTATAAATTAAAGCAAATATTATATGCAAAATTAAATTATATTTGATACAAAATTAAGATCGGATCAACATAATTAACATCACCGGTTTCTAATCGAGTTGTCAAAATTTGAAAATATACAATAAACTAGAAAGGAATTGATTAAAACAGAGAGGGTTGGAAATCATCTCAATCAGTTCTTTTTGTGCACAAATGAAGTAGAAATACAATTTGGATTTAAAAAATAAAGAAGCTGCTATAAGTGATTATTATTATTACTAAATATTATTATTTATTATTATTTTATTATTATTATTAATTGATTATTATTATTGAGTTTTAATGTTATCCAATTCTTAATATTGTTCAATTAATCGGCAAGATTTGATGATGACGTATGAACATTGAAAAATATGGCCGATTTGAATGATGCATGAGTTAATCGTCCCAGATCCAATATATATATTGATATAATATACTTATATTTATAAATAAATATAGATATAATATATGTATATGTAATAATAGTTATATATATATATATATATACTATATTACATATATATTATATAGGTTTGCGGATTTAAAAGGGCCCGGGGTCGCAGGTGCGGGGGCGGGCGGGGGAGGGTGGAACGGCAGGGGGCGCGTCGTTGGGAGACGAGACGGTGGAAGGGACAACTGTTTTTTTTTTTAGTTTGGCTTTTTAATTACTTTTTTTCATGGCTATATCAAGTCTTTTGTGTTTGTAAATGACTTAAGGAATACAATTTAATACAATTTAATAAAAGAGGTAGCAAATATATAAGTAGAGTTTTAGTACTTAGTAAAGTATTATTAGTGCTCCTAGGGCAGGTAGTTCGCCAATCTTTTTCTAGTTTGCGGCACCCCTTAAAATAAGAAAATAGTTCCATGCACCCCTATCTTTCACAATATATTAGTATATAGTATACTAGATATTGATTATATATATACTAGTATATATAGTATATATAGTATATATATATATAGTATATACTATTAATATATATATATACTATATATAGTATATATATATATATATATATATTAGAGAGATGTTACCGAAACAAGGTTCCGCCGGAACCTCGATTTTTTGAAAGTTCCGTTTCTGGTCGGTATTTACCGGAACTTTCCACTTTTCAAATGTCTTTTCTTTTAAAAAAATTCCAGTAACTGATTTGTTTTTTAATATGTAATGGTTATTCATGATTAAAGTTGATGCAGAATTGCTTTGCCTGTCATATGACTATTAGATTCACCGAAAAACCGTAAGAATATTTATCGTCCTAAGTGATATAGCGATTAGTTAAGTTGTTCACGGGTAACCAATTCCACACTTACTGTGTTTTTAGTAAACAATTTGAGTTACCCCGCTGGTTTGCTTGATAAGCGACTGAAAATTGAATTGATTCAAAATCTTGATCAAACAACTAAATAAGTTTGTTCTCACTAATTATAGTAGTTAATTAGGACTAATAGTGAGTACACAGCTTCTTAAAGTAAACACAAGAAAGGTTTATCACAATTCACAAATATGTATTCTTAAGTTTTTGTTAGAAAAATATAAGTTTTGTTATTAATTTTTTTTTTTTTTTTTTAAGCATGAAGCTTGTAAGACCTTTTTCGTTTTTGTCATTTGTGCTTACGCTCGATAAGAAATGCTTACCCAGTTTTAGCACAAATTTTGTGCTTATGCACAAAATTCGTCGCTAAAACTGAGAAGGAGCAGTTTCTGATCATCGCAGATTATATTCTAAAGTACTTTTTGTTTTACAATCTACATTTGAAAATTGTTGTAATAATGCACCGTGGTTTTGGAATAAACAGAAAATAGAAAAAAAAAATGCATTTATAACACGAATAATATTTGATTCAGACTTATTGTGATGGGGTTATCATTAGAAGAAATTGCGATCTTTAAAGGTATTGAATGAACCATTCGACTCCCGTTATATTGTTTACATTTTTACATAAGAACGTTCTAAATTTGGCAAGCATGGGAAATAGCAGCCTTACAGAATTAAAGAAATTCCTTCCGTTTGGTTAGCATATTTTACGATTTTGCGCTATTTGACAAAAACTCGAAGCGCCTTTCTTAAGTTCGTAAGCACAAATGCAAAAAACGAAAATGACTTAAGCTGGATACAAATAGATATAATATAGTATATATATATATATATATATGTATAGTATATTATATATAATATATATATATAGTATATATTAGGTATATAGTATATATATATATAATATATAGTAATATATCATGGTCGATCTCTCGTTAAAATCCTGAAATAATTTACCGCGGTTGGAAAAGAGATAATAAAAGATAAAGTTTAAATATAGATTAGACGAAAATATAAATTAAATGTCTTAGTGAATACAACATCTGCGTCAAAAGCATCAATACGATAATTTATTTCTCAAAAAAGCAGCCCATGCAATCTACAGATGCGGAACCACCTTCATCCCAAACTCCTCCTTCTTCCTTTACAACTTTGCAATCATCTATTTCTGGGTCGCACTTCTCCTACCTTCTAAAAATTTATTATCTCTGTACGGCCAAACTAAAGAGTTACCCGCATCATATCCGTCGAAAGACGTGTGAGCGGTACAAGAAGTATAACATATATGGAATCGCGTATGAAATTTGATTGGGAAAGATCATTTTTTTTTTTTAATCCAGAACTACATAGTACAAGAAAACTAATGAACCTTGTGGAATCAGAGTGTATCACTTGTATGATAAAAAAAGGAGAGATTTTTTTTTTGTTATATGCTACATACATTTGTAATCACCTTTGAATTTTTTTGTGAGGGGCTCGAGCGACGTGGGACAGAGGGAACGGAAGTCCCCCCCGTCGTTCCCCAGGAGCCCAAGAGACTCCTGCCATCTTTGCGGTTACCCTTGGGTATTCTTTTAGGTAAAAAAAAAAAATAGTCGTCTGTCGATTACAAATTTCATACGCTGATTTAAATATGTTATTAGGTGTCCGGTATGTAGTTTTGGAGATATTAAGAAAAGAGAAATGATTAAAAGGAACTATTTTTTTCATTTTTGTCGCACCACACCGGTTCCTTTTTTATCATCATGTTATCAGTTTTCTTGTACCTATCTTAGTTTTCGAGATATGATGCGGGTAACTTCTTTAGTTTCACCTTACAGTACTTAGGCTATTCAATTTAAAATTTAAAAAAAAATTTATCTCCAAATTTATAAAGGTTTATTATATTTGTATATTTGTTTCATTTAAAAAAAAACTTTTTTTATTCAATTTAAGATGAGTACAGTACTTACTGTAATGTATAAATATTCTACTAATTAATTGTCAATAAAATGGTTTTTACACTGCTTTGTAGAGTAATATTATATTCTGCAAATTTACTCAATACTTCATAAGGATAAATAGAATACTGCTGCTATTTTATTCACCTATACAAAGGTAAAAATTTTAAATCAATGATTTTCAGGGGGGTTAAAGTTAATATACGCGATTTCGCCTATAACGCGGGACGTCAGGAACCCACCCCCGCGTTCTACGAGGGAGGGCTGTAAATATGAATATATATGGTATATATATGATATATAATATAATATAATATATATATATATATTATATAGAGTAACACAGGGGAAGACCAAGAAGGAGGTGGATGGATTCCACTCAAATAGGAGATGATGGAGGAGTGAGGGATGGGGGAGGGATATATATAGTAGGGATTATATATATATATATATACATGGGCGTAGGCAGCAGGGGGCACTTGCCCCCCCCTAAATCTTGGCGAAATAAAAATGGAACGCTGTATAATGTTTGCAAGGACGAGCGTGTGTTAACGGGGTTCTTTATTAGTAGAAAAAACTAAAAGATACGATCTCAATGCGATAGGGATAATGAAGAAGTTAATTACTAGTGTAATTATAAACATCCATTTGTCTATAGTTTTATGTCGTTGTACATTAATAATGTATACACTTCTATGACACTACAGAGTAAGTTTTCATACAGTAGATGCTTCGTCTGTCTAGAACGTTCAGTATGTCGATGGTTTGCGGCCCGCCAAAGCTGCGTGATTATTATATAAGAACTCATAGAATTCATCAGGTAAGAATGAATATATAGTATTTATATACTTTTACTAGCATGTATATATATACTATAGATATATATAGTAGGGGTATATATATATATATACTGTATATAGGATATATATATATGATATAGTATATATATGGGGGGAGTTAAAGTACGTAGGTATATAAGATATAATATATGGTCAGCGTCTGGATTTATCCTCATTAGTATATCTTAAACGTATTAGCTACGAGTTTAAAACGGAATACATTGCTGGAATGCTGGTCCCAAGGTTGCCCAACAAATGTATATTTTTTTGTTTAAAAAAAAAAAAAAAAAAAAAAATATAAATCAAAACTACAATAGCTGTCAGCGGGAGAAAGAACACATTTTTGGGATCCTCGTAAAATTTTGGAATGATCGGATAAGTAGAAAAATAATAATAGTATAAAAAAATAAAGAGCAGTAAATAGTTGGAATTATATTAATAGAATAGTGATTAGAGGAGTGCCTGAATGTTAAGAGATGGGTGACGGGCTGAGTTTAATTGGTTTGTCGTTAAATGCACGATACTAATTCTATTAATTTTTTTCTTTTTTGTGTGACGTAAATGAGAGAGGAAGTACTGTCTCACGCAAGGGCACCACGATATACCCCCTCCCAAGGCGATCGAAAAATTTCAAGTCTGAGGAGAGAGCAAAACAATGAATTCAATATTCGTTCAAGATACTCTTCCGGGGAACTACGGTATAGGACTATGAGACTAATTCCCCCCTCCGGAGGTTCTCCGGAACCCCCCGCTCTTTAGGTATTTGCGCTCTATAGCTATCGCGGGTTCCTCCGCTCACCTCCCCTACGGGTATATCTGAGTGTAGAAAACATATATCCCCCCTATGTTCCCGTCGGCTCGAGTATACTATCCAGTGATGCAAGCGTTTAAAAGCAAAAAAAAATTAATTCTTTCCATTTTGTAAGACTACTATAATGCTATTTAGCAGTAATATTAGGATTTGATTAAATATAATAAATGTATATTCCTCTAGGAAATCATCATAGATGACTTTTTTTTCACAATTATAATTTTTTTTTTTTGTATTTTTGTATATATATTTTACCTGGTAAATGAACAACGGATGTAAATATTAAGATAACCCATTCCTTTAATATATATTTTACTGTAGCATAATAGTTTTTTAAGATTAACGTATGATCGAGTACTAACCAGCTTACAGAACTTGAGCCCTTATAAATAATATAATATATATATATAACTATATATTAAATATATATATATGAATTAATACTATATATATTATATATTATAATATTAATATATATCATATATATTATATTATATACTTATAATATATATACTCATAATAATATTTATAATATCTGTTTGTAGATACTATATAAGAAGTATATATACTATAATAATATATAATATATATATATATCATAAATATATTATATTTAATATATAGAATATTACTCTATTAAATATATAGTTCCTACATATGGGAACTAATCGTTAAGATAAAATAGTAAATTTATCATACTATCAACTTATTTGCCTACCCCTTAAAATAGAAATACCGCCTAATTCGACCCAGTTTAATTATTTATATATAACGCGTTCGATACGTTTTATTTATATAATAATCGAATGAGTCCGATTAAATTATCTGCTTTATATATATTATTATAACTCGTAATCACAAATATACTACATCCGTAATAGACTATAATTAGAGCATTAGTTATAAATTCTACTCTATGCTCGTAAGCGATATCATTATTCTGATTTTTAAACTTATTGAAGCCCGTAGAACTTTATATAGTGTATTCCTATTTTATCTTAATAAACTTTAACTGAACTCGCTTATCCCCAATATCCACCTTAACCAGATAAGTAATCAAGGTCATTAATATCATTTTGATACCAAATAACAAATTATTTCATTCTATGATAACGCCGTACAGCACTACCCAATCGAGATACACATGTTATGTGTGACGTAGGTATAGACGTCTCGCTCGTTTTGTATTATTCATCTCCCATAAGTAGTATAGCCATCTGTAGTAATTGATAAGGATGATCTATAAGCATGTCTTTTGATATGCGTACCGTATGTTAGTGAAACGAGATATGAAGGCTAAAGAGCATTTACTTATCCGGTACATCCGATATTTTATTATCAGTGACAGATTGAGACTCCAACGGTTTGTTTGTAACTCTAGTACCTCTCCCTCCTCAAAAAAACTATGAGGTTCAATTTTTATAATTACTTTTGTTATAATGACCAGATTGACATTAACCTTCTATGAGCTACTGAATATATATACATTCAGCTTAAATGATACTATACCTAGCACCTAGTCATAACTTATAATACTCAATGTGTCTATAGTAAGTAGGTATGAGCATTTCCTAGCAGAGAATAAAAACCTCATTAATTCGTAAGTAGTTTTTTATTCTAGACTCGGAATAAAAACAACTCTATCTCCATTATTTGAAAACTAAGCTAGAAAAAAATGTTTCTATTAAAACACCTCATAAATTAAGACCGGATCTTCAGTATAGCTCAGCTCTTGTTACACGAATATTTCCATGCAACACACAGTGTCTTCGAGCAGTCTCCATAATTCCATACCATAAAGAATCTCTTGAGGCACGTGTCTCTTAGCGCATCGCTCGCTCTCCCCCAACGACCTGTCTAGTACGCTTCGCCTATGCGCCTATAGCGAAGCGTTGGGTTGATAAGAGAGAGCCAACGGTCGCTGTCAGTGTGTAACGAGCCGAGAGTTTCTCTCAGCTATCTATAGTAGTGAGTATGCGGGTAAATTAGTATCTAGCTGTGATGAGAGAACAGAAAGCGTTAGTCTTGACGCAAGCGCAGTGCCCTCTTGCAAACCATGAATGCATTGTTACGTGAGAATCAACTCCTTATTGAAGATCACCATTAGTGTGACAACTCTAGACACAAACGTTTCGAGACCGAAGAAAATACTACTCAACAGTGTCCACATCTGTTTACAAGTCCATACCGAAGTTATCGCAGCTGTGAGAGATAAGTTGTGAAACTGTGCTTTAATGAAGACAAATATCTGAAATTCCTGGGGATTATCCCGGCCCCTGTGAGAGCTCCTCCGAGATCTTCTAGAATCTTAATTCCCAGAAAGGTGTGTCTCTCCAGCCCTGTGCACACAAGGCAATTCTCTGGTTCCGTAACATCCCTTGGTGCTCTTTTTCATATTCTCATCAATACCTATAAATTTCACATCTTAGCCTATACGAATAAGCAATAGTATTAAATTATATATATTAATTAAATATATATATATATAATATATTATATATAATATATAATTATATATTATTAATATAATATTATATTACTATTAATATATATATATATCATATAAGATACTTATATTTATTATATATATATACTATAATAATTTAATAATCATAACAACTATATACTATATAATATATAAATATATTAATATATATTATATTATATATAATTTATAGTAATATGTAATAATTATAGATGAAAGCAAAATTTTTCTACGTCTAAACATTTATTATTAATGATCACGTTCATACGGGTTTACTTAACTAATACTAGTGATAAATCCCTAATCTAATCAGCACTGCAATTGTAAATAATATATTAAAATATAATATTATTATTTAACACTAAAGTGATATATATAACTTAAATAATAGAATCTTAATAATAAAAACTTAAAAGATCAATTAAAATCGTAACTTTATAATAAATAATTAAATACTATAATAAAACAATACAAATCACACAGTAACATAATATATCACTAAAATTTAGTTAGTCGTTCATTTATTTATAGCTAAAGGTGAAATGCAAACTATAGTCTTAAACAGAAAATAAAATTATTATTTAGTTGTGACAGTCGCATGTGATTATATCAACTCGAAATAGACCACAACATACAACCTCACTCTGTCGTACGTATTTCGTGACGCACACACATATTAATAATATAAATGTATTTATATGAAAAGAGTCTATAGAAACTAATTTATACATGTGACTGTTTCTAAGAATCTCTTTCTATTTTATAATAATACACTGTAAATTGTTATTTAATATTCCCATATCTCTCAACAACCCAACTATCCATAAGATGAGAACTCAGATGTGTTTTTCATGTGGTTCGACGAAAAGCTTTTGAGCATTAAATGTTGATAATGGGAACTATTAATTGACTCTTTCTCTTCTAACAATTACAATAAGATCTATATTCAGTCATGGGTTTCATATATTATTAGCAAAATCCCTATTTAGCTGCATTCATGTGAGGATCTGAATTAATGTTACAATACACATCTAAAATAGTCACTGCATATACCAATTAGGAGCTTAAACTTACTAACAAAAGTATATATTTATATATCCCCTCATCAACAACATCCACATATATAATCCCTTCATTCGGTTTCATGGGATTTTAAGAATTCTTTCAATATTTAAAGCTTATAATAATTAAAAACTTTTAAATAAATTTAGTTATATATCTCTAAATAAATATATATCATAACAATCTTTCAAAATAATATAATTAATAATAATCCCTTTCCTGCTATTAATACTAATATACCCTATGCTCGGCTTACTTTCTATATGCGCAGGTCAAATTTCTCTACGACCTCCTTCAGTCGCAACACTCAGTTATATTTAAAATTTCTTTCATACGAGCTACTTAGTAGCGACACCAGTTTTAATACTTCAAAACGATTATTTATTCCAATAGCAGAGTGTATAATATAAATAATAAACAATACCAAAACTCTCTTATACGTGATTATACCTTCAATCATAGTTACTCATTTCCAATTATACCACATCATAAATAAAAAATTCTGCACACGTTTTCAGAAAAATAGAAAAGGCGAGCAGAGATATAGTGGACTGAACAAATTTAAAAAGCTATAAAAAAGTAAATGAGATTCTTAATAAATGAACTAAGAGACTGTGAGGAGAAATATCTAATTACAATACACCGAAGATAGCACCGAAGATAGCACCGAAGGTCAGCGGGATCAAATGTGACGATATTTAAGAGCTACCGAACAACTCAATTAGTCTGTCATCACTCATTAAATATCTCTGACTCCGCTCCCTGAAATCTCTCTCTCTCTCTCTCATTCTATCTGTGTAACTCTCTCCCATCATCTCTCTCTCACCTTCATACCATCTCTACACTTCAATTCTCTAATGGAATACCAAATCTCTCTCTTATCTAGAACTGATTATACAGTGAAGGACCAATAGACTTACTCTTGATCTAATTGTTTTCAAGCTCGAGGAAGATTATACAACAGACACACCACCTGCTCCTAGGATTTTATTACACTAAGCTGATTTATATATTCTAACTATACTAATAAATAAACAACATATATAATAATAATACAATAGATCCCAAGTTATATAATTAGTTATACTTAACTCTCAAAACTGACATCTACATTAAAAATTAACAATTCTACTACTACTGTATAATCAACCTATATATTCTCATCTCATCACTAATACAATACCTTAAAATATAACTATTTCAAAATTATAAACTTTTAACAATTAGAACATAGCGTGTAAGTAGAAATATTCTATCTCTCTGCTGACGATTAACAGCATATTTATCATATGTATATTGCACAATATAATTTGAAAGCCAATTATCTCTTCTCCCTTTCTCCATTTCTTCTAGCAGTACCCTATATATCACCATCCTTAGATGTCTCACGTGCCAATACCCCGCTATAGCGCTGACGCGCGCTATTATCATCTCTTAAAACAATAGTATCTTACCCCTATAAATTATCCAAATGCGTCATAGTATATAAACAACTTCATCCCCTCATGTTATGCATTATCTCCATCATCCATAACACATTACCAATATTCTGAGATTCATCTAATCAAATACCAAAAAACATTAAACCCACACTCCACTTATATAAGTTTTTGTATTTTAAATTATACACTCTTCACATCCGTACCTGTCTACTTTATAACCTTTCTAACTCCCATATCACGTTTTATTCATGTGTGTGAGATAAACAATGTTTCATTATTTAACCATTACCTTTTGACCTTATTATATAAAACATATTAATTACTACTTTACCTATATATAGAACATCAATACTTTATTATCGAATTTATAACATTTCTTGAAATACAAAATTCTTTAGGTCTTATAGTATGGTTTCATACCCTACTTTTATTTCTCTACTTGATATCCTAAGTATATTATTCATGGACTATTCCATTGATAAATTTAATTTCATAAACTCACATAACACGACAAATTCTTAATGTTCGCTAACATTCCTTTACTTATTGTTGTGCTATTTCCATTATATTCAAATTATATTGTACAAATCTTTTCACTGCATTGTAATACAATTGTCTTACATACATAGTCAAATCCCACATAATAATGGAATTAATACTGTACAAAGTACTCCATCCAACGTATTATTAGCTTACTCATGAACAACAAGAGCGATAGATGAGTGCGACATATTGAAAACTGACTACAAAAAATACAATGTTACACACTAGCCATCAGGTTGCGGTGGAAAGGAAAATAATTCTACGTACTCATCGTCAGGTATCAACACAAAATTTGACCATAATCTACCTCCAAGATTTCTCGTGATCAGTCAATTTACCATCAAACATTACTTATCAAATTTCCAGACATTGTTAAACAATAAACGTATGCTTTTTAATCCCATTCAACGAGAATCACATGTGAGATGAACATTATCTTAATTAAATTAACACATAAACATTTATTTCTACATAAGCTCGAAGAATATGCCTCCCTATACATTTTTACTCAAACTATTAGAAATATTAAATTACACTTTTCTCTATTTTTAATACATACTTTGACTTCCAGTACTGATAATTATTTTGTTACGCTCCTAAAAAATATCCTTTTAAATCAATGAGTTTAATATTCCTCCACTCCATTTTATGTACAATCATTCTATCTTATACCCCACCTTAAACTATTCCTTCTAAATAATTAAAATAAATCTTACTCCATAATATATAAACTTACCTCTTCAAAACTTTAACCCCTATGCTATTCTATAGAGACCAAAATAAATCGATCAAGAACAAATGTATAACGATTACGACCCAAGTGTTATTATATAAAATCCCTTGCTATATCTCTTATTAATAATTATACTGGAGAAACACATGCTTTACACTGTAGACTTACCATAACACCAAAATGACCTTAACCACTGACAACATTTAAACATTCTCCTATCACATTACATGTACTTACGTATACCAGCAACAATAAAACCCACTGAGCGCGTGAGCCAGACCCCTCCTACATACCAAAAAGCACAACAAATCTCTCATCGG
>JABUQX010019366.1:17500-42545 GCA_015478945.1 Trachelipus rathkii | reverse complement strand
ATACGTCAAAAGCAGTAGGTTTCTAACATGCGGTCGAGGATCGTTTATACGAGGTCTTGGATTTCCGCTTCTGAGATTTTATTTTATGCTCTCTAAAAGGTTTTACGATAATGGTAGAGCGATTTCTGATAATTCTAAATCTACTAATCGTGGTATTTACCCCAAATCAATATTTAAATAATTTTTCTACGTTCTCTGGTTGACTTTGAATATTGAAATTGAATTGAATTAGTTGACATATTGAAACATATTAGAACCAAGGCGTTTCTCACCGCTACGGCCCCATCTAGAGGGATGCTGAGTCGCTAAACTTGGTTATGGCAGTAGCTGGACGGAAATGAGCACTCGACAGGATTTGACAGAAAAAGAGTCAGAGTAGTAGAGAAAGAGAAACTGAAGGCATGAGTGTAGCTCATGATGCGCAAGTACTGAACCGCGGGAGGACCCAAAAGAAGAAGCTGGCTACAAAAACATATAATTAGGCCAAATGAGATGTCCTATTTATATGTTTATAAACACTAGTTAAAACCCGAATTTGAGGGGTTCAGATTCCTATGGGTAACCTGTGCACCCTTTGGAGTAGGGGCCCAGAAGAAAAATTGAGAAAAAAAAATATGGGAGAGGCTCAGTGAAACGCACATAACAGCACGAAGACGGGAAGGAAGATATGAAAGAAAGAAAAAGAAGTCAGAAACCCGAGAAAAACTTAGTAGAATGCGGCAGCTATGAGCCATAGCCGATCTGGAGCTGTAGCCAGGAACTCTGAAATAACATAATGGTCAATTGAGATGTCCATTCATACAGTTAACGAACCTTAAAACCTCGAAATATGCAAGGTTTCAAGTCCTACGGAAGTTAAACCTGTGCACCCCTTGAAGTAGGGGCTGAGAAGAAAATGTAAGAGGGAAAACAAAGGACCAAACTCACGGAGATTGCTTTTAGCAGAGGAATATGACGAGAAAATGATGAAGAAGAAACACAATAATGTCAGAGGCTGCAAAAGGCATCTAATGCGGAGCAAGATGGCTGGAGTACGGGCAGGCGCACAGGAGCCGGAAACCGACGAGCCCGATGCCGAGTTTTAAAAGAAAACATAAACATTGGGCAAAATGAAATGTTTCTATAATGTCGACGACACACCATAGAACTCGATCTCATGACATAGTTTCAAAGCTCTCTACGGGTAACACTGTGCACTCCGAGAGGTGAGTTCTAGAAGAAGTAAACGAGAAAAAAAGACAAAAATGCAGAATTACTAAAACAGAGATGATGAAGCAGGAAGGATGAACGGAAGGATGATTCCAGAAAAATCAGAATATTAAGATCCCTAAATGATGTGAAGGACCAACCCAGAAACTACGATCTTTACCCTGAAAATGAGTAGTTTAAAAGGTTGAATTCAAGCTTATTACTCTGGTAATCTTCTGATAGATGCATCAGCGATAGCAAAACCGCTATACTTAACAAGATATATGTATCTGTAGCACATTGTGACGCCATGACTGGTTCTCATTACTGCTGCCACAATGACGGTGTAACCGACATCTAACATGTGCGAGGCCTTCATTTTTATAAGCAACTTGTTTTCATTCTGTTATGCGATGGAACATTGGAGCACTCTAGCTTACTTTTTTACATGCATTAAAATATTCACGACCACAGGGCTTTTCTTTAATACTACGAGCAGAGACAGTCTATACCTAATATTCCCATGTTTGATCAAAGAACCCATTGCCTCACTCACCAAAGTGCATATATCACAAACTGGTCCTTGTTCCAATATGCGTCCATAGAATCGATGACGTCACTTACGAGTGGCATGACCGGAATTTGGAGGAAAGGTGACGACAACTGACCATACATCAACCACACAACCATATCAACTCACGTAAAAGCGCAATGCACCAACGAGACCAAGCAGGACCAGGAGATGACGCCTTATCGGAGATACTACAAAGCACACCCGACATTAACTCATGAGGGAGCACCTCGGTAAGAACGGCGTCAGCGGAGCGCCCGGCGCCAGCAGGCTCAAGCTCACACAAACGAGTACCGTGATATTTCAGTATTCTTCACTGTGCGTGTATTGAATTAAGATGGTTTTCAACTGGTTGATGATAGGTCTGCAGTTTTATTTTAATCGTTTCTTGTCTTAAATCAGGTAACCATTATCGTTTTCCTTTTCTTCGATAATATAATATAACATACAATTACATTAAATACAACGTCACTGTGATATTAACACCGCGTGACGCTTTAGTGAAGAGGTCAGTCTGTACCTCAACAAATTTTTTGCTGTTCTTAGATAATTGTCATCACGACAGTGACTCAGTCAGACGATAACAAAGGAAACTTGACGAGTATCTGGGACATTTGTCGTCTAGAGAAAGCTGACTTGGCATGATTGTTAAATGGAGATGTATCAATTCTAAAACATCATAAGTTTAACGCAGTAGCACATTTGTCTGGGCAACAATATTTCTACAGAATATTCCTTTGACGCTGCGTGAATCATACTAGGATGCTGCCTCTTATTAAGCAGTACAAAGCGATATGTCGATATTCAACGGTGAGAAAGAACAGACTCTCTCTACAATTTCTGGCTATTTTATATATCCCCCCGTTTGCTTCCTTTTTTGCCTATTTATCATGTCGAAATCTCTTGTCGTTTCTATTACAGCTTTGTTCAGAGTAATCAGCGAATAATCATATATATATATATATATATAATATTATATATATATATATATTATATAAATATATACTATATATATATATATATAAATATATATAAATATATAAAATATATATATATATATATATATATATTATATATATATACTATATATATATAATATATATAATATATAATATATATATATACTATATATATATCATATAATATATATATTATATATGATATACTATATATATTATATATATATATTATATATATACATATATATACTTATATATATATAATATATATATATATACTATTATATATATATATTATATTTATATTATATATTATTATATATATATACTATATATATAAATATATATATATATTATATATATATACTTTATAGATTAAAAATAAATATTCAATAAGCAATAAAATTATTACATGTGAGTCTCACCCAACTAACCGAGGCCTGAGCCGACCACTTATATATATATATATATATATGTATATATCAAGTAATATATATATATATATACTATATTATATATTATACTATATATATCATATATATATCATATCATATAATATATTATTATATATAATATCTATATATATATATATGCATTTATAAGAGGTTGACCATTAATAATATGGTTTAGGGTTTAATTCTAGGTTAGAGTTTGCGTCTAGGTTTAGGAATAGGTTAGGTATAGGTTTTGTTAGGTTGGGTATAGAATTAGGTTAGGTTTGTTAGTCTGGGGTAGATTATTTTAGGCTACCCATATATTGTAATGCGAGTCTACTCCTAAAATTATTGAGATTACATTTACATTTAAAAAACTGATTTCCGGCTCCTGCGAAGTCAACCTACTTATAATAGCCATTAATTATATATAATATAATATATATATTAATTATATTCATATATATATATATATTAGATATATATATACTATATACTATATAGTATATATATATACATATATATATATATATTACTATATATATATATAGGATCATATCACCTATCAAATTTGGGCTTCAAAGTGTGTTGCGGTGAATAAGTTTGGTAAGAATCGCGCCGATCATGTCAAGAGATCAAAGCACTACGATAGAGGTTTCCTGCTGCTACCAAAAGGAAGGAAGATCTTCGTACATTTTGACTATTAAGAAGAAAACCTCCATTGTATCCAGAAACTAAAGAAAGGAGCAAATGAAGCTCACAAATTGGGGTTAAAATTTTGTGTTATTGGTTTATTTTCTTTCTTTTTGTCATTTTAAAATTACCAACGAAAAGTGGTATATAAATTTTATAGCCCTTCAGGGATTGCGCGCATCAAAAATAACATAATATTTATATTCATTTTTACTGCATTAAAATCTCAATTTTAAATACAAATATTCTAAAAATAGAGTATTCTTCAACCATGCGTATTATGAATTCATTGTATAGACATTTTGCTTCTGAAGAATTTTTTTAAAAACACTTCTTAGGATAAACTTATTTTCAGATTTTAAAACCTTTTTTATTTCATCCTTCTGGTGAAGCTAAACCCAAATTGTCGACTGGGAAAATGGTCGACAGGTCAAATAACTCGACAAACAAGTTGTCGACCCAAAATGCTGTCGAACAATATGGAATAATCTTTTTTAAAAAAGGTCGACCATTTGGAGCAAATATAATAAAATTTTTTAATATAGCGATTATGAGATATATTATTGATAGAATATATCATATTGACCTGAAGCTAAAGTTAATATATTTTTCTTATATAAACTTTTTTTTTTAAACTAAAGAATAGCCCTAACGGTAGAACGGCAGAGATGGCAGGTAGTCGCGGGTCTTTCGGCCTTCCGGCGGAACGAGCAGGGTAAGGACATATTTCCCTTCTTCCGGTGGGAGGGTCCCTGAACCCGACTCTCTTGGTATTTGGGTGTCGCAGGGGTTCCTTCGCCCCTTCTCCTAGAGGTATGGGAATCGTCCCTCCCGTCTGCTTCCCCTCGGCTCAAGCCCCTACTTTGCCCGTGTAGATACCTATTAAAAAATTAATATATAATATATATTGATATATATATAATATATATATATATTATAATATATATATATATAATTAATATATATATATATATACTATATATATAATATATACTTATTATATATATATAATATTGATTTAATCTGGTGGAGATGTGGACGGTTTGGGGAAAGTGCGAATGTTGAAGTTTATCTTGATCTTAATGTATTATTTTTATTATATTTATTTATTTATTATTATTATGATTATTATTATCTTTCATATTATTATTATATTATTATTATTATTATTTTTATATATTTTATAATTATTATTATTATTATATAATTATTAATAATATTATCATTCATTATTATTATTATGTTCTGTGTTTAGTGAAAGTGCTATTTTATATATGTATCAAATCGGCATATTGTTTTAATTACGAAGTTGTGCCCTAATCAGCTTGATTTAAGTAGTTTATTAATCAAAATATTCATTACATTTCAGTTCTTTTAAGCTATGTAATTGCAAGAAATGATTCGAGATTTTAAATTGTTTTTTTCATTTTTTATAGACAGAAGATGGGGCTGTGAAAATTTTAGTAAGTGAGTACGTAAAAGTTGCTAATAGATATTAAGTGCTTATTTTGCCAGTGTAGTAGTAGTAAATATTTTTTATTTTAATTACACTAAAGTTCCTCAATTTTTAATATCAGTTTTTGGGGTAGTAATTAATGTTTATCCCGAATTCTTTGTTTGTTTAGTTCTGTTTTTTTTTATTGTTCTTATTTGTGTGTGTTGTAGTGTGTGTGTGTGTGTGTCAAGTGTGTGTGTCTTGTGTGTGTGGTGTGTGGCTGTGTGTGTGTGTGAGTGTGAAAGATGGCAGATTTACGTAGGCGCGGTCTTATCCTAATAACTTTCTACACTATCCGCGCGACTTAAACTCCAACTTGTGCATCTGGGGGATATCAACCAGTCTCTAACTCTAACCCCTAACCTTTGCTATCTGTCTGGGACCTTCAGATAGCTAAACACTCTGTTCTAACACATCTATAACAAAACCTAATAAAAATTATTATAAACCTAACCTATCTATCATATTGAACTACTAAAAAATTGCTAGCATAGCAAAATTGTAACATCGGTGATTAAAGCCAAACCTTAATATTGCCGAACTAAACAACATCGATAAAAAAAAAAAAGCCTAAAAACATCACATGAATAAGACCATTGCATTAGTGATGTCTATGGTTAGCATTTATCGATTGTTATGTTACTAGTGTCAGGCAATATTATGTTGGCTTTATCGATGTTAAAATTTTGCTATTGCTGCATTATTTCTTCGATGGTCAGTATAATAGATAGGTTAGGTTATGATAAAATTTTCATTGGTTTTGTTATAGGTGTATTAAGAAGATGACTTCTTAGCTAATCTGCAGTCTCAGACAAGGAGCAAAAGGTGAGGTTGTTTAGACGAGGTGATATTCCACAGGATGCAAAGTTGGAGTTTAAGCCGACCGGATGATTAGGAAAGTTATTAGAAAAAGACCGCGGCCTAGCGCATTAAACATCTGCATCTTTCACACACACTACACACACACAAACACACACACCACACACACAAACACAACACACACACACACACACACTCCGACACACAACACACACAAATAAGAACAATAACAAACACAGACTACCAACAAAAAAGAAGTAGATCGGATAAAATGGAACAACAAAATCCTAACTTTAAAAAATTGGACTAAAATTTAATAAATAAACAAATAGATACAGTACACACAGCTATTAGAAAACTTAAATGCCATAACAATTGACTCACATACTAACAGGTAATTTGCTACAACTTTGAAAGAAATAAACACAAGGTGAAAAAAAAATTTAAAACTAAAAATTATCTCATTAAATCTACTAAACTTTAAACCCACTGGAAACGAATAAGCATGATTAATTAACAACTTTGACAATTTTAAAAACAACTCTCAATTTAAAAACAAATGAGCATTTGAAAACAAAACACATACCACTTCGCATCTAAAACACAGAAACATAAATAATAATAATAATGATAAAATAATAATAATAACAATCAATAATAAATAAAAATAATATAATATAATAATAATAATAAATAATAATACATAAATAAAATAAATAATATAATAATATACTAAAAATAAGGAATAATAATCAATAATAATAATAATAATTAATAATTACATAAGATAAGATAAAACCATTAACCGGAGCACTTTCAAACACGTCCACACTCCACAAGATTAAATAGAATGATTTATATTTATTAGATACATATATATTATATTTAAAATCTTTCTATTATATATATTGATTTTTCTCTATTGATATTGATATATATATATATTCATATATATATATATAATATATTATATATAATTTTTAAAGGTATTTACACGGCCAAAAGTAGGCGGGCTTGAGCCGAGACGGGGAAAGAAAGGGAGGACCGATTCCCAGACCTCGTAGAGAGGGGGCGAGAACCCCTGCGACACCCAGATACCAAAGAGTGGGTTCAGGAGACCCTCCCCGGAAGGGGGGGAATAGTCCTACCTGTCGTTCCCCGGAAGGCCGAAAAGAACCCGAACTACTGCCATCTCTCGCCGTTATACCCGTTAGGTATTATTGCTTAGTTAAAAAAAAAATTTATTATAAAAAAATATATTAAACTTCTACTTCAGGTACAATAATGATATCTACAAATAATATATTCAATAATCGACTATATTAAAAAATTTATATTGTGCAATGGTCGCACTACACTTTAAAAAAAGCATGACTCCATATGTTCGACAGCATTTTGGATCGACAACTTTTTTGGCGATTATACTTGACCTGTCGACCATTTCCCAGTCCCCGAACAAATATCATGCGTTCATAGGCACAAAAACCTTCTTATTACAACTCGGAAAGTTGAATCCAAGGAGAGTTTTTAAAAAAAATTTTCAGAAGAAAAGTGTCTATACAATGAATTAATAATGACGCATGGTTTGAAGAATACCTATTTAGAATATTTATGTTAAAATTGAGATTTTAATGCAGTAAAATAACTATAAATATTATCGAGTTATTATATGATCCAGAAATCCCTGAAAGGGGGCTATAAATATTCCATAACCACTTTTCGTTTAGGGAATTTTAAGAGACAAAAAAAACAAAACAACAATAACAACAAAAAATTTAACAAAACATAAAGAAAAAATTAGCACATTAAAATTACTGGATTTACAATTGGAGGTTTTTCTGCTTTTAATAGTCAAAATGTACGAGATGTTCCTTCCTTTAGGTAGCAGCAGGGGAAACCTATCTATCGTATTTTAATCTCTTGAATGACGGCGATTCCGTATTACAACTTATCACCCAACACCACTTTGGAAGCCAAATTGATAGGTAGTGATATAATATATAATATATATATATTTATATATATAAATATATATATACTATAATATATATATATATATTATATATATATATATATAATTAGTATATACTATATAATATATTATATTATATAATATATATATGGCTATTTGATAAGAGGTTGAACTTCAGGAGCGAAAATCAGTTTTAAATGTATCGTTAAATTCACTAATTTTAGGGTAAATGCAAATTACAATTAGGGGTAGCCTTAAAATTAATCTACCAACCTAACCAAACCTAACCTAATCTAACCAACCCTAACCAAACCTTAACCCTAACCTATCCTAAAACCTACCAAACCAAACCTAAATGAAACCAACCTAATCATTAATGGAGTCAACTCTTATAAAGTTTCATATATATATAGTATATACTATATATATATATATAATATATTAATATATATATAATATATTATATATATATATATACTATATATATATATATTATATTACTATATATATATATATATATATAATATATATATATTAAGTGGTGCGCTCCAGGCCTCGGTAGTTGGTGGAGACAGAATATTTTTTAATGCTTATTGAAATATGTTTATTTTTAAATCTATATATATATATATATATATATATATTATATATATATATATATACCTATAGTATTATATATATATATATATATATATATATATATAATATTATATATATATAAATATATATATTAATATAATATATGTATATATATAATATTATATATAATATATATTTAATATATATATTATATATATAGTATATATAATTTATATATATATAATATAAATATATTATAAATATATATATATATATATAGATATATATATGATATATATATATAATTATATTATATATATATTCTATATTATATAATATATAATATATAATATATAATTATAAATATATATAATATAACTATATAATAGTATACGTATTAGTTATAATATACTATATATTATCGCTGTTCACCGTTGAACTTGCTATAGAAACACAAAGATTTCGAGATAAAAAAAGGCAAAAAAAGCAACAAAGGGGGATAAATAAAGATAGCAGAAATTGTAATAAATATATTTCTTTCTCACGGTTGAATATTCATAGCTTGTACTGCTAATAAAGAAAGCAGATCCATATAGAATTCACCACGTCAAAGGGAAATACTGTAGAAATGATTTAACTGCTTTGCAAGGAAAAATGTGTACTCGTTAAACTATAATGTTTAGAATTGATGATCCCATTTAACAATCATCAAGTCAGCTTTCTCTAACGAGCAAATGATCCAAGGCATACTCGTTCAAGGAGATTTGCTTGTTATCTCTGACAGTCATGTTCGTAGACCAATTATTTAAAAAGCAAAAAATGTGTGAGTGTACCACTGAATCCACTCACTAAACGTCACGCGGGTAATAATCACAGTGACTCTATTTAATGTAATGATATTTACTATAATATAACGAAGAAAAGAGAGAAAACAAATGTTAACCATTTAAACAAGAAACATAAAAAAAACTCACCTATTCAGTCAACCAGTTGAAACCATCTTTATTCAATAGCACGCACAACCCTGTAGGAAAACTGAAAATTCACCAGGGACTTTTCACACTCTATACTCCTTATCAGATGTTTTAATAGCTATTCGATAACTGGGATTGGTTGTAATTCACCAATCAGCACCTCGTAGTGACGTCATTATTATGACGCATATTGGAAAAGGACCAGTTGTGAATAGGTACCACTGTTGGTGAGTGAAGCATGGTTCTTATAAAACAGATATTTAGGTATAGAATGTCTCGCTCGTATATAAAAGAAAGCCCTGTGGTCGTGAATATTTTACATGTAATAATTAACTAGAGTGCTCCAATGTTCCAGACATACCAGATGCAAAAACAAGTTGCTAATATAAAAATAATGAAGGCCTGACATGTCTAGAGTACGCGTACAGTCATGTGCACAGTAAGAGAACCAGTCATGCGTACAATGTGCTAAGATACATATATATTGTTCAATATACGGTTGCTATAGTGATCATCTAAGAAATTACCAGATAATAGCTGAATTCAACTTTTAAATACCATTTTCAGGGTAAAATCTAGTTTCTGGGTTTGGTCCTCACATCATTTAGGGATCTTAATATTTCTGATTTTTCTGGAATCATCCTTCGTCATCCTCCTCCATCATCTTCTGTTTAGATGATCGTGCATTTTTCATCTTTTTTCTCGATGATATTCTTCTAAACCAGCCTCCCGGATGCAACAGAGATTACGCACGTAGAAGGCATTGAAACTTTCATAATCGAGTTCTATGGGTTCGTAGACATATAGAAAACATTTCATTTGGCCCAATGTATGTTTCTTTTAAAAACTCGGCATTCGGCTCCGGCTTCCGGGCTTCCTGCTCCTGCTCCGACTCCAGCTCATTGCTCCGCATTATGATCCTTTTCAGCCTCTGACTTTATTTGTTTCTTTCTTCATATTTTCTCCATATTCCTCTGCTAAGCATTCCTGAGTTTGTTCCTTTTTTCACCTCTTATTGTGTCTCTCAGCACCCACTTCAGGGGTGCACAGGAGATCCCGTAGGAGCTCTGAAACCTTTTGCAGATTCGAGTTTAATGGTTCGTTAACGTCATGAAAGGGACAATCCAAGTGTGACCATTATGAATTCATTTCAAGATCCATGCTTACAGACTCCAGATCCGGGCTGATGGCTCAGTAGCTCACGCAATGCATTAAGTATTTCTCGGTTTAGCTTGACATTCTTTTTCTCTTTCTGCATTCATCTGCCCCGATCTTACGTCTGTTATGACGATTTCTGAAGCCTCTCCCAATTTTATTTTTCTCTATTTTCTTACTGGGCCACTCCAAAGGGTGCACAGGTATACCCATACGGAATTCTGAACCCCTTCAAATGTCGGGTTATTTACTAAGTTTAATAACATATAAAAAGCGACAGTTTCTTCATTTGGCCTATTATGTTGATTTGGGTAGCCAGCTTCCTTCTTTGGCTTCCGGTTCAGTACTAGCGCATCATGAGACTAACTACATGCCTCAGTTTCCTTCTTCTTTAACTCTGACTCTTTGTCAAACTAATCCTGTCGAGTGCTATATTCCGTCCAAGCTTACGCCATAACCAAGTTTAGCGACTCAGCATCCCTCTAGGATGGGCGTAGCGCGCGTGAGAAACCTTGGTTCTAATATGTTTTTCAATATTCAATATTTCACATTCAATTGTCAATAATTCAAAAGTCAACCAGAGAACGTAGAAAAATTATTTAAATATTGATTTGGGGTAAATACCACGATTAGTAGATTAGAATTATCAGAAATCGACCTGACCAATATATCTAAAACCTTTTAGAACCGCATAAAACAAAACTCAGAAGGCGGAAATCAAGACCTCATAAACGATCTCACCGACATTAGAAACCTATGCTTTGACGTATCAAACGTCAAAATCTAACAAAGTTAGAGGAAATTTCAATGTCAGCTGCCGACATGATTTGAATTTTCCTGTATATCTCTAATTTAGGTTAAAAAAAAAATTCCAAATACGGTATTTAAAACCTCAGAAACGATCTCACCGACCTTAGAAACCCCATCCTTGGCGTTTTAAACGTTGAAATCTAATGTATTAAGGGATATTTGCAAGTCAACTGCCGCTTGACTTGGATTTCCTGTCAGTCTGGAGATCTAAAATCCTGGTCCGCAACCTTAAAACTGGCTTTACCACTGACGTGCAGTGCTGTCATTAGGAAAAAGAAACAAATTCCTCCGAAGTTGAGGGCAATTTCAACTCAGAAAATAAACCCCCTTTTTTTTTTTTTCAAAAAGGGGGGGGGATTTTTTTGGCTGAAATAATTAGGTCAAATTACAGTCGAAAGCACTAAAGAGCGCCATAAATGCTAAAATGTATTAAAAAATGCTAAAAAGTACCATTAAAATTACTTAGATTACCAGATTTAAAGACAATTTTGACATCTGTCATTTTTGCTGTCGGTTGTGCCCCTATGTCAATCACAGCATTTTTCTTAATTTCCCATGTATGAAGCCAATTCGAGCAATATTTTTTTTGTTTAAATAAAAATTAGATATTTTGATTATATCCAAATAAGAGTTTTTTTTTCTAGTCTCTACCCTTCTTCAATTCCCATCAAAAAATTAACAGGAAGCATTTCTCCCCTCCCCCCCGAAAAGCAAGTGCCACTGAAGTAAGTATATAAATATATATATATATATATATATATATATATATATATATATATATATATATATATATATATATGATATATATATATATAATATATATATAATATATATAATTATATATTATATAATATATATATTATAATATATATAGAATATATGATATATATATAGATAAATAAATATATAATATATATATATATAATATATATATATACTATATATATAATATATATATATATTATTATATATACTATATATATATATATATATGTATAGCTATATATATAATATCATATATATATATATATATATTATAATATATATATTTATATAAATAACTATATAACTATTAATTCATCACTAATATATATATAATAATATTTATATATATATATATATATATATATATATTATATATATTATATCTTTTTTTTGTAATTATTTTTTTATTTCTGCATATTATTATTCTTTATTACTTATTATTATTATATACTATTATTATTATTATCTATTATTATTATTATTTATTATTATGATTATTTATACTTATTATTATTAATTCATTATTTATTATAATTATTATGAATTATTATTATTATTATTATTACCTGATTTTTTCACGTCACATTTGGCATGTAATAGGTCTCCTTTGTATACACATTTTACCATAGTGAACCTGTTTATTGCATTGGTATTAGAATTGTTGTTGTTGATCTAACGAGAGAATATAATACCACTTTTGCAACTGACTATGGTTCGGTTGTACGATCTCGTTATTCTGATTTACTTTTTCTTCTGATTGGTTGAAAGAAGAAATATCATTACATTTTAAAGGATGCTGTTATACACATATATTTCTTTCAGTAGATATTTTTCGCTGTGCTGCATACGATGAACATATCTCCCCACATCTCCTTCGCTTGTTGTTGATATCTTCACGCAGGCGTTTCGTTATTCCCAACGTGTGATCCACTTATACTTTAGATCGATTGCCTGTGATTCTGCCAGAGGATCTAAATAACTCATACCCTTATTCATTATGTGATGATCGCGAAAATATCCAAGAATCAAGATTATCGACATCGCAGCAGCGATTAGGTAGAGGAAAGTGTGTGTCATCCGATGGATCAACGACAATAGATGGAAAATATCTAACTGGAAGACAGCGGTAAGTGGTCTCTAAATAGACATAGACGTGTGTGTTCTCCGTCGCGTGAACCGAATATATTAAAACCCTTGATGTAGGCAAACTACTGGAAACCCATCGACTGCTGTGCACCTTCTGGACGTACGTGTTCATAGGATTTCACATTCGAAACATCTCGAAAAATATATACAGCATTGCTTTAAAAATAAAAAACGAATTAACATCGCATCTTAACGATGTTGGACATGACTGAGGAACTTTCAATACATACTAAGCTCCATGAGTTGATCATTGATAATTTGACACCGAAACATGTGAGTTTCCTGTATAACTGCAGATACTACAGGAAGTGCGTTAATAGGCTTATCAGCTTGGACATGGATGTTGATTTACTATCTGCTCATGTATGAGAGAGATGAGTGCTGCTGAATAAAAATATGCCGAAAAATGGGTTAGTGTTGCTGAAGGCATTTATATCTACATCCTTTCAAAGGGTGTTGAATCTTTAGACAGAGAATTAAGAAACTTAACCCAAAGCTTATGTCTGAATATCCTATTGTATCTTGAATTAGATGAAATTAATATCAATTTAAATAAACCATATGTGTCTTTATGTAAATTTATACGATTTTTATGTATTTATCTTAGCGCTCTTTTCAATGAAAATTACATGTTATTAAAAGTAAAACTTGTTTTACTTTCCGCGTATGTTCGAATTTACTGGACTCAAGTGTAATGATAGCTGTAATATTTAAGTCTGAAGAATGTCTGTGTGTTAAGTACTGTTATTACATAAGTTTAAGCTTAACAGAGGTTAAACTTTACTCTTGTTTGTCTTACCCGTTAGGCATGATATGATGGTTAGTAAGGCAAGATGATAAATTTATCTGTATCATATATTACTATGTTAATGTAAAAATTCAGCATTGTCATTTTAGATAATGTTTGATAAAGTGTGAATGAATTATGTTTTTGTATGCCTTGTTAGTTACTTTTATGTTGTTAAGTATGGACCTTTGTTAGTGTTAGCAGTTTATCTTTCTTAAGTGCTTGTCGGTTTGTTCGTATGTATATTTATAATTCTTGATTCTCGTAAGTGTTATGTGGCGATTATTAATGTCGAAACTTTGTTTTAATGTTAGCATACCTTCGCTGCTTTGTATGATAAATACACAAGGTTATAGGTAAATGTTGTTAAAAATTATAATTAGTATAATGTAAATTAATTTGTTATTTTTAGAGACAATGCTTGACAAGGTGTGATAAGATTACGTTTCTCGCATTGTTATGTTAGTTACGTTACTGTTGTTAGTGTTTGAAACTTAGGTAAACGATACTCAACACAAATTTCGTATTCCTGTTTTATAGAGGCTGTTTAGTTTTGGCCGTAGGTGGGCTATCATTCTTTAGTTCCAGTGATGCTACGTAGGAGGGTCGGTGGGAGAGGGCAGGGATACGGTTTATACTGATTTACTGCATTTAAGTGCTGAAAACAACAATTTTAATAAAAAATATGACTTAAAATCAATAGATCAATAGATCAATTAGATGGATATGGAGGGGTGTGGGGATGGTTTGTCTTGACTGTTACTGATTACTTATTATAGGTTAATCAGAACATAAACAATTTTAATAAAAAATATGACTTGAATTCATAGATCAATAGTCAATAGATCACGGCATGGACAGAAGGGTGGTGGGATGATCGGTTGAATTTTATGTTACTGATTATAGGGGTGATGTAAAACGGTAAAATTTATGTCATAAACATGAAAAGCATAAATTTTGATTTTAGTAAACAAAATAATTAAAAAAAAAAATAAAAATAAAATTTTGAAAAAAATTAAGTTGAAAACAAAGCTTCAACTTAAAACTAAAAAGAAAAAAATTAATAATCAATTAAAGAAAACAGAACACTTGACGTTTCTCGTCAGCGATCGCACATTTCGCGTCGGACGCGCCGGCGAGAGTGCCTCTTGGCGCAGCGCACGCGCAACGCGCAGCGCGTTTCAGCGTGGATCGTGACCGGGCTGAGGCGCGCACACGCCGTCGGACACGGGGCCTGCTGACCACAAACCGCATCAGCCATGAGTGAGCATCAAACATCCCTACGTCGAGATCTACAATCCCTTATAAAACAATAATTATTAACACTAATATATTATTATTATAAACGTATTTACTGATTCCCAGCACCACAACGGAACCAGCACGGGTGCCGATTGCCAACTCAGAACTGCTACAGATTCAGACTCCTTTTCTCCTTTTCTATACACTATCCATAAGTTCAGTCTTACTCAGCGATCAATTAATACATTTAGGGGGGGCTGGCGTTCCACCTTTAATAGAGGGGAGTAGGGGTACGTAATCTCGTCTCGGACGAGATTACGTCATCATATTGCGGCTCCTCTACCCAGCTTCCAAATTTCAGCCTTCTACGATCAATTTAATTTTTAGCGGAGGATGGGCGTCCCCCTTACGGGGGGACGCAGAGGTACGTAATCTCGTCTACGACGAGATTACGTCAATCGGCCATAATGGGAACCATTATGGCCTACGAACTCGTTCATTTCGGAACGCGTCAAAAAGGGTCGGACATATTTTGCGTTCGCCTCTCGGGGGAGACCACCTATATACATCCTAGCGACTTGAAATTTTGCCATGTAACGAGCTTACACATACAATTAGAACATCTTACCAAGTATTTCGACGAATAATCTCTAATACATTTTTTGAGAAAACAAGCCAACCGACTTCAACTGGCGCCAAACTACACTCTTAATATATATATATAATATAGAAAATATAGTATATATATCATATATATATATAATAATTATATATATATATATATATATATACATACTATATATATATATATAATTATATATAGATGATGTTGACATCCGCACCCGCATCCGCACCCGCATCCGCATCCAGACAGATTCGATCCGCGACCAATTCTTTGAACATATGCATTCAGCGCATTCCACACTTCAAAACGACATCGCATCCTGCAATTCCATACTTATCTGTCATGAGGATGCAGATATAGTATATATATATTATATATATATATATTATTCTATTATATATATATAATATAATATAGAATATATATAATATATATATATATATTATATATGATAATATTATATATAATATAATTATTATATATATATATAGATATATATTAAATAATATTAATATAATATATATATTTTATATATATTATATATTATATATATTTATATAGTTAAATAATATATTATATATATACTATATATATATATTATATTAATATATAATATATATATAATATATTAGACTGATATATTAATATATATATATTATATATGGATATATATAATAATATTTCTGCAGTTCCATATAATTCAATAAAATATTGTCTTTTTTATTTTTTTAATTTATTCTTTGTATTGATTTGTAATAAAACAAGTCAGATTTCTGATGGCTTAAAATTTATAAAAAAAATTCCAACATAATTATTTTGTTGCAAGTGTTGCAGACTGAACAATTAGTTTAGACTCAGGCTGGTCTCAATTTACATGAGAAGACGCATATCGTGACCATCTCGGCGAGAAGCAGAAAAACCTTTATTTTTAAAGCGCAGGAAAATTTTACCTCAACATAAATTTTAGTAGTATATAGGAAATTATGCTTCAAAGTATAGGAGCAAAAATTTTTGTAGGACCATTCTGTTGGGTGGGTTGGGAAAGTTGGATGGTGGGATGCAAAGTGAGAATTGGCGTCTTCGTCCCGCATCTGGAAACTGTCACTTCATTGAAAAGGTCAAAGTCTCGCTACATATAGATATTATATATATACGTAGATTATATATACATATATATAATATTATATATATATAGTATATATAATATATATATATATATATAATATTATAATATATATAATAATATTATATAATATAATAAATACAATATAATATATATTATATATATATATTATATATTATATCTAATATATATATATATATATAAATATAATATATATTCATATATATATATATATCATATATAATACTATCGATATATATATATTATATTATATAATACTTATATATATATATATTATATATGTATATTTATATATATATATATATATATATATATATTATAAAATATTATATTATATATATATATATGTATATATATAAATATAGTATATCATTCTGTTGCTGACAATCCGCATCGCGCGGATGTGACATTAACATCCGCATCGCGGAATGTAAAAAAAATTTGACATCACGCATTCACCATACCGCACCGCATCCGCGGATTTGATGTTAGAAATCTCATATCACGGCTTTCACATCACGCATCACGGATGATCAAAATTTGAACATCGATACATCACTTAATAATATAATAATATATTTATATTAGTATATATATAAAATTATATATATATAATATATATATATATATATTATATATAATATATATATATATATATATATAATATATTACTAATTAGGGATGTACCGATACCAGAAAAGCAAAGAGGCCGATACCGATACGAACTCTATTTTTTAGGGGCCGATACCGATACCGTACCGATACCGATACTTTAATAATATAATAAATCCACAGTAATAAGATAGAACATTTTTGTACTGAGGCAATCAGGATTGCAATTCCTTGTACAAGCCACTACTTGGCATTCTATTCCATATTTGGTGGGCCCGATAATATTATTTTATAAGATTAAAATAGTATGCTTTAAGGAATATAAATGCAAATATAATATTAATAACTTTTTATTGCTCTGTGTTATTCAAAAATATCTTCATTTTCCAATTTTCCAGTAAGTGAACTTAACAAAGTTCTGGCTACTAGCGCTTTTCTGTTTGTAAGTTTATCTACAAATTTCAAAAGGCGATTCTTTAACTAGACTCAAATAATAAAGATAAAATATGAAGAAAGAGACCTCAATAATCATCTAAAAAGCACAAAAATAAAAAAAAACAGCCTATAATTCAAACATGAAATAATAATAATATACTTCCTTTCAAGATAAAGCATGATATTCAGTCAATACTCCACAACTTGCACAAAATCTCAATTTGTGCAAAAACATGAAGCTTTCACTAGTATTCTGGCGAGAGCCCGTCTGCCTTTTTGGGAGTGTATACATTTCCCAAGCCTAGCACAAAGAAATACGCTCGCTCTCGGAACTGGATGAGGGAGGAGACTGATAAATATTTTGCTTGCAAAGCACTGATAATAATGGAAACCATGGCCCATTTTCATGCCACCACATGAAGGATTCTCGTTCTGTAGGCAGCATCTCCATGTTTTCGTTAGAGCATTACATCTACTCGTTTCACAGATTTGCAAATCTTTCACTCACTCTCTTGCCTCCTTGAATTGAAACCGTCCTAATCAGTTTTTTCGATGAGGATTCCTTTGTGTGATTGTGCTATTGAAGGACTTGAATGAGATGTCAATGCAATTTCAGCCATGACTTATCACGAGTCTAACATATGCCAAATCCTACTTTGCATCTTCAGAAGGCTTATTTTGCTGAAAAGCATCATTCACGCACTATCGTCTGTTGCCAGGGGTTGCTGATAAAGGCGGCTTTCCATTCTGTAAATCTTTATTTTTTTGTCCAACGCGAGCCAAGATCCTCCGGTGTATGCCCATATTTAAATGCCTTACCTAGAAGTGGCATTCACCGTCGGAGATACCATTCTTTGTGGGGTTTCAAGCTAAACTTAAAAATTTCCTCATTAAGAAGCCTTTTATACCTATCGAAACTAAGTTTATTACACAATGTTAGCAAAATAAGTACTATATAATATATATTTATTTTATACATCAATGTACAATATTTTTTTATATACAGGTTTTTTATGCAGATTCCACAATATATTTAAATTTTTCTCGTATTTGACCCATTTTCATGTTGACGGACGGCATAAAAGTAATTAATGGCAATCTATTCATTTTATAGAAGTCGTTACCCGGATCTGACAGCTGAGTAAATTCAGTTTGCATTATGTATTTTGGGGATTGCATGCCTAAGAACTTATTTATAATATTATATATATTATAATTATATATTATATATAATATTATATTATTTATATATATATAAATATATATACTCATACATATTATATATATAAAGATATAGATATATATATTAGATATATAATATATTATATATATAGATATTATATATATATATATATATATATATAATATATATATATAGATATATATATATATTATATATATATATATAAATTATTATATATATATACTATATATCATATATATATATATATTATTAGTAATATATATATTTATTATATAATATATATATATATACCAGTATTTATATAGAACAGTATAATATACTATAATATATTTATATATATATATATATAGTTATATATTATAGTATAATATAATATATATATATATATATATATATATATTTTATATATTATATTATATATATTTATATATATTATATATATTAATATTTATATATAATCTATATATATATTATATATATACTATATATACGTATATTATATAATATATATATTTAATATGATAATATATTTATACTTATATATATATACTATATATATTATATATATATATATAAATATATATTATATTATATATATATATTACTATTATATATTTATATATATATATATTCATTACTACTTCTAGATGGCAATGTATAATTGAAGGTAAGGTACCAAACTTAAATATCCTTTATAATTTTCAGAAATCGAATTGGATACGAATATATATAAACTTTCAAAATTGCAACTGCAGACAGTGTAAAACGTATGGCAGATTCATTTTGTTATGATTTTGTTATGTTGCTAGTTCACTGAAGCACATTTCACAAATTAGGAAGGGAACCAAGCAATTGGATAGAACCCGTCAGGCTCTACTTTGGTATGACCCTATTGGTTTGATTAAGATAAGCACGTAAGCAGCGTAATTGTTTGTGGAATATTGAAAACACCCCAAAGGATGGCTACGGAGGAAATCAAGAAAAGACAATAGCCTAATTGGCTATTTCCCAGAATATGGCGAGAGCCAACGAATTCACGGCTGAGACCCACTTCTGCATGTGATTATTACAAAATCATGGAAACAGGTAAAGGAAGGGCAAATCTCTTCCATTACCCAGATATTCCCTTCAATTCAGAACCCAGTTCCTCTAATGAAAAACTACCCTGTACTTCACCACCTCTGCTGTAAGATAAAAATTGTTTTAACCAAGTCAGACAAATAAAGAAGAAACGTTTGTGCTCTCAGTCAAAGTATATGCTAGCAGCTACTCATATATATATATATAGATAATACTATTAATATATATATAAATATATATATATATTACTATATATTATATATATATATATATAATATTATAATATATTATATTATATATTATATATATATATATATCATATATATACTTTATTATATATATTATATAGAATTATATATATATATAACTATTTATATATTTATATTAGATATATTACTATTATATATTATATATATAATATATACTATACTATATTATATATTATTATATATATATATATTAATATATATATATAATATTACTATTATAAGTGGCGACCTCGTGGTTAGGAAATGGGACTGTAGTGTACGCGATCTTCCATATATATATGCTACTATATAGAGCTAATATATATATATATATTAAATTATACTATATAATATATTATATTAATATCATATAAAATATATATATATATAATATATATATATATTATTATAGATATAATATAGTAATATATATATATATGGCATTTTTTACGAAAGGTTAGCCACCTCTGGCAATTATTCTTCATTTTTTTACCTTAATTTTTGACCAATGATTTAAAATAAAATATAGAAATAATAAAATCTGCATTACTTTTACTTAAATAATGTTAATTTTGAAATTTGGTTCTGAGGCCCATTCTTGTCAGTTGTTTTTGACTTCGCATATCAAGTTCGAACATCACAAGATGTCAAAAAAAACAATTGAGGACAACATATCTTTTACGAGCTTGCAAGCGCAACGAGGCATTCAGTTCAATATTTGTCCTTGAATTGTATTCCGAATTAACGGTCTTTTAATTCCCCTTTTTCTTTTATAATCTAGAAAAGATCTATTCAAGGCTTCACACATGACAATGGAGTGTTATTAAAATTGTTTAGCCAACTTTATTAATGTTTCTTAAAAGTCTGATCTGCGTATCGATTTGTCCATAATGCTAGCTTAACGAATCAAGCTCACTTTCTAGAATAGAAGGATTCCTTCTTCAACAATAATTATAACTTCAAGTTCAGATTGATTCTCAAGATGTTTAAAAAAAATGGAATAAACAGGTTAGTCTTTTAATCAAGTTCAAATACTCAGTAGCTTCTTTTTAATTCCGTAGTAATTGGAATCATTTAACGATCTTATTTCTCTTCACTAAAACATCATACGTTTCATTCCAATTTGGTTAGTCCATTAATGGTGGTATCTGTTTCTAATCAAAACTAATATCTACTTTCGAGCTTGTTGTTATGAGACTACGTCTTGGATATTTCTTGATTGAATCCTTATTATAGGAACACAATCTACGTGTTGCAATTATTATGGCGAAAAAATGGTGCGCCGAAAAAATAAAAAACGATAGGATCAGTCAATAGTCTCTGCAAACCTCCCTGCTTCGCTGTCCTCCTTGTTTGCTTTCGGTTCAGCAATTTTTTTTTTCAAGAGCACTCCTAAACAATGGCTCTCTTATGGATTGCAAAAACAGCTTTAATTATTCGGATGTTATAAAATCCATCTTTGTTTTAAACAGTCTTTAGCAAAACCGTCTTCCCAATAATTTCAACATCTAATACAGCGCATCTCTGAGGAGATTCGTGAAAAAAAAGGTAATGGAATTATAGTTGAATATTATTTCTAAAGAACACTCCAACTTCTGAATAATATATCATAGTATAATATAGACATTATATATTTTAATATAATATATAATATATATATATATTTATATATAATTATATATATATATATACTCATATATATATATATGATGTCTATATATATAATATATATCATATATATATATATTATATAAATATATTATATAGATATAATATATAATTATATATACATATAGTATATATATATATATATAGTATATTATTATATATATATATATTATATAATATATACTGAATATTATATATAAATATAATTAAATATATATATATATATAATATATATTATATATATATATATTATATATCATATATATATATAATATATATATATATATATATATTATATATACTATATATAATTATATTAATAATAATACATAATAATTAATAAATAATATATAATATAATAATAATAATTATAATATAAAATAATAATAATAATAATAATAGATAATACATAATTAAATAATTAATAAATGAATAATAAATAATTAATAATTAATAATAATAATATGCAATAATAATAATAAATTAATAAAATAATAATAATAATAGATAATAATAATAAATATCTATAATGAATTCTTATTAATAATAAGTAATAATAAGTAATAATAATAATAATAATAATAATAATAATGAAAAAATAATAATAATAATAATAATAATAATAATAATAATAATAATAATAATAGATAAATAATAATAATATAATCAATAATAACAATAATATCAATATTTATTAATGCGATAATAACTTGGTACGACATCTTACCAAGGCGAACACGCTAAATGCGCGTCCCAACTAGTCATATTTATTATGTGATCGACTAGAGCGAAACGAATTTCGCTCGCCTCACCGCTTCTTTTATAATAGAAAATTCAATAACTACATACAACTGATACGAGTATGTTTATTCGATTTCTTATTATTAGATGAAACCATCGTACGTTTCTGCCTTATTACAAAACAGTTTTTAAAATTTGTATTCAATTATTTATCATTAATTGAAAACATGTGTTTTAATTAAGTGTTTTAATTCAGAATTTATGCTTAATTAATGAAGGAGGAGCGGTCGCTCCATCGCTCCTTTACACGAGTCGCCCCTGATATTATATAATATAATAATTTATAATATTATATATATATTATATATATATCATATATAAATATATATATATTATATATATATATATATATATATATATATATATATAATATATATATATGGGAAGTTTCTTTTATTTGAATCAGTTCATATTTTCTGAAAAATTTCTAAGTTCAGACAAATTCGTCAGCTCAGAAAAAGTTAAGTTAAGTTTTTTAAGAACAAAGTTCGGTTATTGCAAAGGCTTCTGGAATTATCGCCAGAGCTAGCACCAAAGCAGTTTTGCTTAAAAAAACTTAACGTAAACTAAACATTTTAATTCTTTTTGAAAGTTTTTTGAACTTTGAAATATGTTAATAAAAAATGAACTGATTCACAATAATAAAATAACCAGAAACTATTATATAGATATATATATATTATAATATATATATATATGATTAATATATATTATATATTATATATATATATATATATATTATATATATATATTATCACATATACTATAGCAAGATTTGTGAATCTGTCTTTATTAGAAGTGATGCAGGAACAGTGACACATGGATAGAATGATTCCTAAACCGTTGAAAGAGAGGACAAAGCAAGCAGCATAATATGAAATAATGATGTATTTTGCTGCATTCTCCGTAAATTAGGTTCAGGAAATTTTAGGAATTGTTAAAGATCCAAATTACAAAAAAGCGATAAAAATGCTCTATCTGATCTGCTATAAAAAACAATGGGGTGCCGCATGGTCACTTAAAGAGTGCAGTTATTTTACACTCGCACTTCTGACTTTTTCGGAGAAGAAATGAGTTGAAAGGATGTTCACAGGATATTCAACAATGGAAAGACGAATTACAGGGACATTGGATAGTCGCCCATGATGGGCGGCTGATTATATGTGGGGGGGTTTTGAATAAGAGAAGCCAAATCGAATTCACAAAGAGAAACACACGAAAGGGACAACAACAGTTACTTTTAAATGCAAATACAGCACTGTTTTTCATATAAAGCTTTGACTTATTTTTGGGGATATCTAGTACTGCATCTTGTCAAGATAAATGTCTTTTTATAAGTAACTGTGCGTAAATTTTCACCTTCAAATAAAAAATTGTAATAAGTACTAACAGTGTAAGCTCATTAAACAAACATTAAAAAAGATTCCAAAACTTAATATTCGCAATAAACTCTCCAAAGTACCGAATGATAGAAAAAAATGAAGTTCATTTCTGTGTTCAGCGTCAAAAAATTTATATAAGATTCCAATAAAAATAAACAATAAAACATTTTTTGTAGTTACATTGTGTTATTGATATCTTTAGAGTCGTCTCATTAAATTCTTCATCACCCAAAAAGTAACGAAGTACAGGACCAACA
>JABUQX010019366.1:7500-10000 GCA_015478945.1 Trachelipus rathkii | reverse complement strand
CCTAACGAATGCGTTCATTCCTCATATTATCGATTCTTCTTCACAAACTGCACGCCCCTAAGATTGTCCATCTGAACACATTGTACCTTTAGATCTATACCTCTTATTCCAGACCATATTTTCACTACTATATCAATAAAACAGGTAACAATATACTCTTCATGTATAACCCTTAGCGCACTCAAGACTTAGTCTCCTTTACAATCCACGCAAGGATTTAATTGCTTCCAGACACCTTCCTAACCATTCACGAACCTTTCCTGCTACACTTTTCATCAACATATATCCTAAATTATTTAACATAGACATTTTTTCCAACAGTTTGCTCGGGACCTTTCAACATAACGTCACACCGAGGATTGTCCTTACTCAACAACCATAACCTTACTCATTTCTACCTTTACTTTACATATACTATTAACTCCTTTTAATTCACCCTGCCCAAATCCCTCTACCAATCCTCTCAAACTCCTCTTCAGATTTGCCACACAAAACCAAATCATCCGCATAAAATAGGGAAGGGTACCTTCCACTCACTTCCATTCTTCATCAATTCTACGCAACCTTTCCTGCCACCAAGACTACCTCTTAGTTTTTTCATAACCCATCCTATAGCAAATTGAATAACCGAAGAGCATAAACACAATCCCAGCCTTAATCCGCTATTAATATTAAAAATTAAAAAAAAAATCGATTTCAACAACTCCATTTATTTTTACACACGCTTCACTATCGTCATACATTCATTTGATTCCATTCAGAAATCTTACCACCAACACCATATCACTTACACCTGCCATAGAGCTTCCATATTAAACCTATCCTAACGCTCGTTGCAAATTCCATAAAACTAAATACAATTTTTTCTTCTTCTCTCTCATTTCTCAATCATTTTGTTTCAATGTAAAGATTTTGGATCCACATATCCTCTACCACTTCTAAAGGCACCTTGTTTTTTCACCAATCAGCCCCTCAGTCACTCAACGCACTCTTTCTTTTATATATATATATTATATATGTATATATATATATATATATATATATATATATCTAATATATATATATATATATATATATATATATATATAATATATATATATATATTATATAAAAACTCCTTGAGTGATTCTTCACTACAAGGAGTTATTCATCCATACAAATTGAACTGCGGTTTAATTGCAGTATTTACATCTATATATTTATATATATATATAATCTATATATATATATATATATATATTTATATATTATATATATATATATATTATATATATTATATATATACTTATATATTAATATATAATATATATAATGATGATAATAATAAGAATAATAATAAAATAATAATAATAAAATAAATGTACACGGCCGTAGCCATGAGGATTGAGGGGGTTTGATTTGGACACCAAACAAAAATTATTTAAACTATCAAAAGTTTTTGATGGCTTGAGACTCTTAATTTTAATTTATAAGAATAATGAAAATAATCGATCAAAGGAAATTACGAGTATATTATTAATAGAAAAGAGGAATATATATTTGTGATTTTTGATATTTATTAGGTTTCGTTGAAAGGACAAAACGAGAATCTCTAGCGGAGGCAATAATACAACGAAAGTTGAAATAAGTAACAACTTTCTCATTGGACAACGATGTGATGCAGCAGCAGCAATGAAGAAAAGTTTTAAAAATGTTGAAGCTTCGAAAATAACCAGCAGCATTGTACATTCCTTGATGTTCACATTCGTCTGGAGTACAGAGCATTAGAAACTTAGGTATATGAAAATGAGAAATAAGGTGGGTAGAAATTATACGATTTAGTTTTTAAAGCAATTGCACGAAGCTTTAAAGGAAGCTTGAGATGAATCAAGATATTAAACCTTCATCAATACCCTCAAATCTTTTGATATATGTAATCATGAGAAAATTGGTTATAAGTTTAATTAATTGCTACTTCAGGTTTTTTAACCTTCACTCCTCCATTATATAATGCATTGCAGTCTCCATCATCAGTCACAGTAACTGATCTTTATCATTTTGAAAACGGTGATGCTTGCTTTGAAGGATTCTCGTTCAAATTTCGACGAAAAATTTTCAACCATTTTGGAAATTGCAACGGAACTTCAGCTTTCTATTAATGAAGAAATGAGATTGACTCGTGTCAAAACCAGACATAAATCAGAAGAGACATAAAGCAATTGCAATTCCTTTTCTTGATGATTTTTCAAACCAGAATAGAGGAGCGGAAGGTTCGGTGAGCCATAAATCCATTCTATACCAATCATAAGAAATAATCAAAAAGATAATTTATTTTAAGGTCCCCTTTTATTCAAATCGATTATATATATATATATATATCATATATTATATATAATATAATATAATATATATATATAATATATATAGTATATAATATATTATTATATATATATATATATATATAATAATATATATTATATAATATATTATATAATATATAGTATATTATTAATTGTATTTT
>JABUQX010019366.1:0-2500 GCA_015478945.1 Trachelipus rathkii | reverse complement strand
ATTGAAATATTGCTTGATAATGTATATACAAATATCGTATAATAGAAAGACTACTTTTGAGACTTATTGAGCTCCTCAGAATTACGATCTTAAAATCAATGCATTTTTCTTTACTAAAAGTCATTTATTTCGTATTTTAATACACATTTTGAACTCAAATTTCTATATAAACATGATTTGAAATAAGGTCTGAAAGGCCGCTTGGCACGGTCAGTTAAGTCCGATACTTACCTGGTGACCACCGTGATGTATATATTTGAGTATAATAAGTTTGTTTATTAAGTTATTTCTTTTAATTAAGTAAGTACAAATGTATATAAATTATTTTAAGTATTAGAATTACGCTATTTATTTTTCTTTAAGGAACTTTATATAAATATGTAAATAATTGTAGTATTAAGATAAATTAGTTATCCCTCTATTTTATGAAAAGTACGAATGATTAAGATTTATTATATTAAAATTTATTCTGATTGATTACATAAATATTATTTATGAAATATTTCTTTATGGATAATAAGTTGAACATTCGAACTTCTTCAGCGAATAAATGAGGCACTAGATTTTAGGACGGGGAGAAGAAAGCAGCTGGAGTGGATCTCTAGCTCTTCTCACTGGCAACTGTAGTCTAACTACCTTAGAGAAGCAATAGTTTCTCAGCCAAACCTTACTTTAGTTAACTGGGTGGTTACCAAGTTAGCGCCAGCTCTCGGTGGTACCGTTCCCAAACCTTCGGGTTTCCCTAGAACCTTTCGGTGGTGACCGGGGTTCGAACCCATCTGTTCGGTGGTGACCGCAGGTGGGCCCCTTTTAAGACGGTGGTACCGTCGACCGAGCCTTTAGCTCATTCCCAGTCGGATTCGGTGGTGACCGGTTCGGCGGCAGTTCCTTTGGTGGTGACCTAGGTTCTGTTTATTGGACGGTGGTACCGTTCCCAAACTCACTTCGAGTTTCCCCTAGAGCCTTTCGGTGGTGACCGGGGTTCGAACCCATCTGTTCGGTGGTGACCGCAGGTGGGCCCCCTCTAAGACGGTGGTACCGTGACTCGAGCTTTCAGGCTCATTCCAGTCAGATTCGGGTGGTGACCTGATTTTTGGTGGCAGGTTCCTTTTGGTGGTGATTAGGTTTTGCTTGTTTATTGGACGGCTGTAACCCCCGTTTTTCCCAACTTACCTTCGAGTTTAACGACCAGAACTTTCGTGATGACGGGGTTCGAACCCCCATACTGTTGGTGGTGATCGCAGGTGGGCCTCCCTTTAACACCAGTGGTACTTCAATTGACCAAGGCCGTTCCTCTAGTCGCAGTAGACTGTAGCATCGTGTATTAGGACCCTAACACGCTTACTCGAACTAACCCACGCCTACTATCATAGCTAACCCTACGGCTACCATAAATTCATGCTACTGCCTTTTTAAATAATTACGCGCTTACCAATTTTGTGGTCATCAAATAATATAAATAAGTCATTGTTAATAAGGAGAGTTTATTTCTTATTCCTGTCACCCTGCGTTGTGTGCTGAATAATTGTCTTGTTAACTTTCTAAAACTTTACAATATTATTATATATACATATATATATATATATATAAAATAATATATATATATTATATATATATATATATATATATATATATATATATATATATATATATATATATATATTACATATATATATATATATATATATATATAATATATATATATATAGCATTGGTTAAATAAGAAGTGCAGAAAGGCTAATTTGCAGAACCACACCCTAACTCAACTTGCTTATTCACTCCAATGATTAAAATACACAGCAAAAAGATCTTAATTAATTAGAATTCTGAAAAAGGGAGTTAGAAAGAGTAAAACATAACAACACCAAACAATTACAACTATAGAACTTAAACTGACAATTGAGGTTCTCTTCATTCTGTCTCATCGGTGATCACGTAACGATAGGCTGATATAATATATATATATAATATATATATATATATATGATAATATAGTACTATATATATATATATATATATATATAATATTATATTATATATATATATATATATACTATAATATATATATATATATATATTTATATATTAGATTGGTTAAATAGAAGTGCAGAAGGCTAATGCAAAAAAAGAACGCAAACCTAACTCAACTTGCATTAATTCACTCCAATGATTAAAATAACAGCAAAAGATAATATTAATTAGGATTCTGAAACACAGGGAGTAGAAGAGTAGAACATAAAAACCACCAACATTAACAACTATAGGCACTTAAACTGCATTGAGGTCTCATTCGTGTCCTCATCGTGAATCACGTACGATCGCTGATATATATATATATATATTATAATATATATATATAAGTATATATATTATATATATATATATATATATATTATATATATATATTTTATATATATAATATATTTATATAAATAATATATATATATTATATATATATATATATATATATTATATATATAATATATATATATATTATATA
>JABUQX010019365.1:10000-20000 GCA_015478945.1 Trachelipus rathkii | reverse complement strand
AGACACTTAACACTAGCCCATATACAACTTCATCTCAACGCACAGGTACACTTACACTTACACTCCACAGACTCAACTCATTTGATGGTTCATCTTTGATGAATCATCTTTGATGAGTCATCTTTGATGACGTCATCTTGGATGTTCATCTTTGATGACTCATCTTTTTTCTACCTCTAGATCATAAGCTGGCCACCAGGCCGCAGCAAGCCCCCTCCCCACAAAGGATGGAGGCCCCGCTCCCGCAGGTGGCGACCGCCGCGCGAATGAAAATATATATATTATAAGTCATTTCATTTTTAATTCCATACTTAACATTTCAAAGAATTTTCTTTCAAATATACTATTGAGGTCATGTCATTTTTATTTCATACTTAAACATTTTTTATTAAAACATCTTCGCGAACCTAAAACTGTAACTCATTACAGACCTATTATTTAACAAATATATTTATTACATATATTTATTAACATCATTTTTTACTTAATACTTTTAATTTATAAATTTTTACAAAATTGTAATGTAAGAAGAAAAACGCAGAGTGTCTGATAAATAAACATTTTATTTTACTAAAATTGTACGAATTTTATTAAAAACATTAACATTGCATACCTTAAAGCAGTTAAAGTCAGTAAATCATAGAGGTGTTACCTAACACTAAGGGGTTAGTATGCTTTTTGTTTTACTGCTTACTGCTTTACTGTTTCACTATAACTCATGTTTTTACTGCTTTAACTCATGTTTTTACTGTTTTAACTCATAATGTTTTACTGCTTTCCTCATATAATTATTAAGCATTACATACTTAAAGCATAAATCAGAATCAATAAGAGGTGTTATCTAACACCAAGAGGGGATTAGTAATGCTTTTGTTTTCTGCTTTACTCTTAACTCATGTTTTTTACTGCTTTAACTCTATGTTTTACTGCTTTAACTACATTATTCTTATTAACGTTACATACACTTAAGGCAGTAAATCCCGTAAATAAAGAGGTTTACCTAAACAGGGGGATTGTATGCTTTGTTTCCTGCTTTACTGCTTCTTAACTCATGTTTTACTGCTGTTAACTCATGTTTTTACTGCTTTAACTCACATGTTTACTGCTTTAACTCATATGTTTATTAACATTACATATTAAAAGCAGTAATCAGTAATCAGTAAATATAGATGTGTAGCTAAGGGATGTAGTAGGTCTTTTGTTTTACTGCTTTACTGCTTTAATCACTGCTTTACTTGCTTTAACTCTCTGCTTTGCTGCTTTAACTCTCTGCTTTACTGCTTTAACTCTCTGGCTTTACTGCTTTAACTCAATGTTTCTTACTGCTTTAACTCATATATTATTAACATTATGTTTTTTTATTTTGTTTTATTCTTTTAATTTATTTTATTATTATTTTTATTTATTTTTTATTATTATTTTATTATTTTCTTATTTTATTTTATTAATTTATTTATACCTTAGTGTTTATTTACTTCAGGCCTTGTTATTCATTATTTAGAACACGCATAAACGCACACACACACACACCTACCCACCACACACAACACTCACTTATACACACCTTCACTATGACACTTATACACACATTCACTATGAAACTTACCTTTACCCATAGACACTTACATTTACACTTTATCACAGATGCGTCACACACCCACAACACACCTTACACTTATAAAAGCACACATTACTATGATACTTATACCACATTCACTATGACACTTACATTTATCCATAGACACTTACATTTAACTTACACTCCAACAATTTTTTTTTTTTTTTTTACTTACACTGCACACAGATTTACTTACACTCAACCACAGATTTACTTTAACAACAGATTTAATTACACTCGCACACAGATTTACACATACACACACACACACACACACACAACACACCCAGCACACTCACTTACACATATAACGTATAATTTTTTAACTTTTTTGTTTACGAGAAGTAATTAAAACACTACATTTATTTACTCCTTCAATGTAAAAATTTTTCAAAGTTTCTTAAGAATTGTATACTAATCGCTCATTATCTTTGAACAAAGAATTTTATTATTAACTGTTATAACTTTTTTGTTTATAAATTTTATAACTTATCAATTTTAAATAAATTTTTACTAAAATTTAATGAAATTTTATTAAAAACTATCTTTTTACGTACTTAAAGCAATAAATCAGTAAATCAGTCAAGGTCAGCCTAGCCCTCTACACCAAGCTATGACACGTTTTGTTCTATTGACTTTACTGCTTTTACATCATCTTTAGCCATTTAATAAGTATAAAATAACAAAATAAGTTCTCTCTGCTAACATACATGTTATTTTATTAAAATCTTTGTAAGTTCTTATTTAAAAATACAATTAATTACTTACATTTATATTATTCGTTCGATGTTAACTAAAATATTTCAAAGTTTTTAAATAATTCGGATTTTCTATTATTATTATCTATGTACTTTGACCAATACGAGAAAACACAACAACCCGCACTCCTTACAGATACGAAACTGATCTCTCTCTCTGTAAAATTTGACATAACTACTTTAGGTCTAAATTTAGGAAAATCCTTGGACCCCCCACCGGGGGGGGGGGGGGGGGGATTTTAGGCCTATTCCAGGTCAAAATATATTTTAAACTGACTTTTTCTGGTAAATGGGGTGCAATAACTTACGTTTAGGCCTAATTTAGGCCTAAATTTAGGAATAAATTTTTGTATTCCATGCTGATTTAAGCCTAATACCGGTCAAAAGGTATTCCAGTATAGACAAGAATTTATGTGTTATTTTTTTTTTTTTTAAATTTATTATTTTTATAAATATTATTTAAACTGGAAAGCATGCTGGATTGTAAGATCCTTTAAGCAGGTAAAAGGGAAATGTTTTCCTTATTGTGATTGGTCGGAGTACTCCTTATCTCTATATGACCTCGTATGTGATTGGTCGATAATTATTTTATCGTCTTTTGAAAATTAACTTGTTCTTTAAACTTGTTTTGAGGCAGGTGTGTGTTTTATTATCTTTTAGACCCAACTCATTTTAAATGCATAGTCTTTAGGGCTTTAAGCGGTGCACAAGTTTTATCTGATTTGTATTAAAAGTGTTTTATTTTACTCAGTGTATATCATATTTATAATAAATAGTTGCATTTAGGAGGAATATTATTAATTTCACTAGATGAGATAATTAATTCACTAGTTCATAAGCTAACCACCAGGGCTCAGCATGCGCCCCACCCGCAAGGCAGCCCAACCCGCGCACCCGGTGGTGGTCCGCGCGTTCCGCCGGCGCGTGCGCCCGGCGCGCGCAATTTGGTCGGTACTCACCGAGCGTGCGGCCGCAGGCGCATATTTCCGCGTACTCGCACAGCCGTTAGTGTTATTTACTTCATGCTATTGTTCTTATTATTTGACACACATAACACACACCCACACAAACACACACACAACCACACACGCACACTCACTTACACATATAACGAATAATTTATTAAAACATTTTATTTTTATTTTATATTATATTTTATATTATTGTTATTATTAATTATTTAGAACACACATACACCAACAACACACACACACACCACCCACACACACCACCACACACACAACACGCACACTCATTTACACATATAACGTATATTTTATTAAACATTTTAATTTTTATTTTAATTATTATAACTTAGTGTTATTTTTTCTTCATGCTATTGTTATTATTTATTGAACCACATGCACACAAACGCACACACACACACACACACACATACACTTAAACATACGCAACCACCCACTCGATAATTTGGTTATCGAATTTTCTTGCTGTGTTTTTTTTGATCACTTTGTTGCCTCAGTTGTTGACAGCTCAACTTTGATGCTCAGCTTTGATGCCTCAGACTTGATGCCCTTCAGCTTTTTGATGCTCAGCTTTGATGCTCACTTAATAACTAGCTTTGTAACCTAGCCTTTGTTGTTCATTTTGATGACTCATTTTGATGGCGTCATCTTTGATACACTATTTGATGATCTCATCTTATAAGTCAGTTACACTACCTAGACACTACACTTACCTTATAACACACATACACTATCTCTTCATTCACAATACGCCGTACAATTAGAACTTACGCTCCCCATAGACACTTACTACACAACAGCACCACATTAATTATCATATATAATATATTATATATATATATTATATTATATATATATATATATTAGTATATATATATATATATATATATATATATATTATATATTATTATTATATATATATATAATCGGCGAGGAACGCGGAATATTGCGCCTGCGGGCGCACGCGGGGGTTGAGTTACGCGAAATATTGCGCTGCGGCGCACGCGGCGGGGCGGAACGCGAAATATTGGCGCCTCGGGCGCACGCGGCTGGCGGGGACGCGGCGGGAACGCGGCTGGGTTGGCTGTCTTTTTGCGGGTGGGGCTCCATGCTGAGCCTGGTGGTTAGCTTATGACTTATGGTAAGATTTTCTATTCTAGTGAAATTAATAATTATTCTTCAATGTAAGTATTTATTATAAGATATACACTTAGTATAAATAAAACACTTTTAATACAAATCAGATAACTTGTGCAGCGCTTACCAGCTAAAATGACTATGATTTTAAAATGAGTTTGGGTCTAAAAGCTATAATAAACACACACCTGCTCAAATACAAGTTTAAAGACCAAAGTTAAAACCAAAAGGACGATAAAATAATTCTCGAACAATCACATACGAGGTCAAATAGAGATAAGGATTACTCCCGCCAATCACAAGTAAGGAAACATTTCCTTTTTAACTGCTTAAAGGATCTTACCGATCCAGCTTGTTTCCAGTTTGAATAATATTTATAAAAATAATAATAATAACAATGATTCTTGTTTATACGGAATTACTTTTGACCTGGTATTAGGCTTAAATCAGCATGGGATACAAAAGGCTTATCGCCTAAATTTGGCCTAATTAGGCCTAACGTAGTTATTGCACCCATTTTACAGAAAAAGGTCAGTTTAAAATATATCTTTTGACCTGGAATTAGGCCTAAATCCCCCCCCCCCCCGGGCCAAAAAAGGATTTAATCCCAAATTTTACCCCAAGAAGGTTTTTTAAAACATTTTAGCCGAGAGAGAGATAGTTTCGTATCTGTAAGGAGTGCGGGTTGTTGGTGTTTTCTCGTGATGGATATGCGTCAATGTAATAGATGAATAATAATAAGAAAATTCGATTTTTGAAACTTTGAAATATTTTTGTTTAACATTGAATGAATAAATATAAATGTAACTGAATAATTGTTATTTTTAATAAAAACTTCAGAAACAGATTTTAATAAAATACATGTTATGTGAGCAGAGAAGAACTTATTTTGTTCTTTTTATACTTATTACATGGCTAAAGATGATGTAAAGCAGTAAGTCAATAGAACAAAACGTGGCATAGCTTGGTGTAGAGGGGGTGCTAGGGGCTGACCTTACTGTTTTACTGATTTACTGCTTCTTAGGTGTCTTAAATTGATGCTTTTTAATAAAATTTCAATCATAAAATTTTTCGTAAAGTTATTTTAAAAAAAACTTGATAGTTATAAATTGTATAACAAAGTATTAACAGTTTAATAAATAATTCTTTGTTTCAAAGATAATGGATTGATTTATTTATAGAAGTTTTAACGAACTTTGAAAATAATTTTAGTTATATTTAAATGAGTAATATAAATGTACGCTGTTTTTAGATTAAAACATAAAATGTTTAATAAATTTACGTTCTTGTGTACGTGAGTGTGCGTGGGTGTGTGTGTGTGTGTGTGTGTGTGTGTATTGTGTAATCTGTGTGCGAGTGTAAGCTAAAATCTGTGTGTGTAAGTAAATCTGTGTGTGAGTGTAAGTAAATCTGTGTGAGTGTAAGTAAATCTGTGTGTGAGTGTAAGTGTAAATGTAAGTGTCTATGAATAAATAAGAGGTCATAGTGAATGTGTGTATAGTATCATAGTGGATGTGCTGTATAAGTGTAAGTGTGGTAGTGGTGTGTATGTGTGTGACGCATTGTGTATAAGTGTAAATGTAAGTGTCTTTGGGGTAATTGTAAGTGTCATAGTGAATGTGTGTATAGTGAATCATAGTGAATGTGTGTAAGTGTAAGAGTGTGTGTGGTGAGTGTGTGTGTTGTGTGTGGTGTGTGTGTGTGTGTGCGTGTGTATCTGTGGTTCTAAATAATAATAACAATAAGCCTGAAGTAAATAACACTAAGTATAATAATAAAAAAAATAAAATAATAAAAATAATAAAAATAATAATAAAAATAAATAAAAAATAATAAAATAAATAAAAAGTTTAAAACAAAATGAAACTAATGCTTAATAAAATATATAGTTAAAGCAGTTAAACATGTGAGTTAAAGCAGCAAAGCAGAGAGTTAAAGCAGTAAAGGCAGAGAGTTAAAGCAGCAAAGCAGAGAGTTAAAGCAGTAAAGAGTGACGTTAAAGCGTAAAGCGTAAACCAAATGCCTATCTAATACCCTTAGGTAACACCTCTAATTGATTTACTGATTTACTGCTTTAAGCGTATGTATGTTAATAAATATATGAAGTTAAGGCAGTAAACATATGAGTTAAAGCAGTAAACATGAGTTAAAGCGTAAAACATGAGTTAAAGCAGAAGCAGTAAAACAAAGCTATACTAATCCCTCTTGGTGTTAGGTAACCTCTATTGATTTACTGATTTACTGCTTTAAAGGTATGTATGTTAATAACTATATGAGTTAAAGCAGTAACACATATGAGTTAAAAGCAGTAAAATACATGAGTTAAAGCAGTAAAACATGAGTTTAAGCAGTAAACAGTAAAACAAACGCATACTAATCCCTTAGGTGTTAAGTAACACCTCTTATTGATTTACTGATTTTACTGCTTTAAATTCGGTTGTAATGTTATGTTTTTAATAAAATTTCGTACAGTGGTCGTAAATAAAATGTTTATTTATCAGACATCTGTTTCTTTTCTTCTTACGATACAATTTTTTAAATCTTATAAATTCAAAGAAGTATTAGTAAAAGTATTGAGTATAATAATGTTCAATAAATATATGGTGTTAAATAATAGGTCTCGTATGAGTTACAGTTTTCAGGTTCGCGAGAAATGTTTTATAAATAATGTTTTTAGGTATGAAATAAAAATGATGACTCATAGTATACGTTGAAAAGATAATTCTTTGAAATGTTAAGTATGAAATAGAAAATGATGACTTATAGTATCTAATTTTTCCATTCACGCGGGCGGGTCGCACCGCGGGAGCGGGCCCCCCCCCCCCCCCCTCCATCCTTCTGTGGGAGGGGTGCTTGCTGCGGCCTGGTTGGCAGCTTATGATCTAGAGGTAGACAAAGATGAGTCATCAAATATGAATCATCATATAGGTGGTATCAAAGATGACTTTCATCAAATGAGTCTCATAAGATGAGCAACAAAATTTGAGCTTCGAGTGGTGTGACGTGTAGTGTAAGTTGTAACCTGTGCGTGTGAGTGTAAGTGTATATCTGTGTGTATCTGTGTGTGAGTGAGTGTATGTGCTTATACAGTGTTAAAAAGACTAACTCATAGTAGGAAGCATCTTAGCAACTTGTAATATACACCAATCGATTCCTCATACCTTATTACCTAGGGGTAGACACCATATTAGGGCTATTCTAGGCTCAGGGGCGGCTAGAAAAGGCTTGAAAAAGTGGCACTTAGTTCGGACTATGTGGCACTCCTGGCAACTATGTGGCACTCAACTTGCACTCATTGGCACTCCTTGGCACTCATTGGCACTTATTGGCACTCACTTGGCACTCCACCTGGCTACTCACCTGGCACTCATCTAATACTCATAGACCACTAATAGAACACTCCTAGATATTTCTTACGGTGATTGGGAACATCAAAAGCCATCCAAGTTAGCCGTGGGTCAAATTGAGCCCATGGTAATGGCAGGGTCTAAGGCTGAAATACTGGTCAAACAGGTTAAGACATCAAAAAGGTCTAAGCCCCTAACAGAAAGGATCAAAAAATTTACCGTGGGTCAAATTGACCCATGGAAGACCAAGGGTTGGTCTGTGTTTGTAACGTGTTGAATAAGTGTACAGTGTAGTGGTATATGGGTAAATGGTAAGTGTGATAGTGAATGTGTGTATAAGTGTCATACGTGAATGTGTGTAAAAGTGTGTGTGTGTGTGTGTGTGACAGAGTGTGTGTGTGTGGTGTGTGTGTGTGTGTGTGTGTGCTGTGTGTGTGTGTGTGTGTCAGTTAGGATAGATCCATACATGCGTTCAAGTTAGGAACGAAATATTGTGCGTGGTGGGGGGCACCGAGTGGCCGAAAATATGGGCGGGTGGCAAAAATGCCCATGTATATGGCAAGGGTCAACAGGCTAAATATCATGGTCAAACAAGGTTTAAGACATCAAAAAAGGGTAAGCCCCTAAAGGAAGGATAATAAATTACCGTGGGTCAAAATTGACCCATGAAGGACAAAAAAATTACCGTGGGTCAAAATTTGATGACGCCAATGGTATCTGTAGCTTGGAGCCGGAAGGACAGAAAAAAGGGTTAAGACATCAAAAAATAGGGTTAAGCCCTAAATGAAGAATAAAAATTAACCGTGGGCAAAATTGACCCATGTCGAAAAAATTAGGGGGGGGCGTAAAATGAGGGGGCAACACGTACACAGTTGCTGACGCAACCGTTTGGCGCAACTCTTCTTCGAAGGGTTGCCAAAATTCGTTTGGCGCAAAAATTAGGGTTGCCAAAAATTAGCGGTTGCCAAAAAATTAGGGGTTGCCCGCAAAAAATTAGGGTTGCTGCAAAAATTTAGGGGGGTTCTCAAAAATTTTGGGTTCTCTCAAAAATTAGGTTTCTCAAAAAATTAGGGTTCCTCAAAAATTAGGGTTGCCGAAAATACCGTGGGCCAAATTGACCCATGGAAGACGGAAGGGTTGTTCGAAAAAAAGGTAAAGTCCAAAAAAGGTAAAAGGCCCAAGGGCGTCCAAGGTCAGGTAACAATTTGGGCCACAAAAAGGTCAAGGCCCAAAAAAAGTGGAAGGTCAAAAAAGGTCAAGGCAGGTAAAAAATCTGGGCCTAAACAAGGTCAAGGTGGGTTTTCTTTCGTCGGTTTTCAAAGGTGGGTTTTTCGGGTCCAATATGGGCACGGTACTATTATATATATATATATATATATATATATATATTATATATATATATATATCATTATCTATATATATATATATATATATATATTTATATATATATAAATATATATATACTATACTAAGTTATATATATATATATTATTATATATAATATATAATATATATAATATATATTATATATAATATATATATATATATACTACTAACACAAAAATACTTAGAACAAATACATATCTGGTTAAACAACAGCAGAATGACTGCATCTCCCAACAAGTCCTCTGTGACTCTAATCACTACGGACAAACATTAAGCTAACTCACACCCCAATATCCTACTAACAATCTCCAATACCCACTAAACAAAGCATCCAAAAAAATATTAGGTTTAACAATAGAACACACATTAAGCATTCTTAAGACACCCAAAACAATCCATATCATCAGCGAATAGAAACATTAACATCCTAAAATATAATAGCAAATTCAAGCATAAACAAATAAAAACCTAGCAACAACCCACCTACAACGGCATTCATCAGACCTACATACATTCAACTCGCCATCAAGCATATCGGCTCCACAATTTAATCGAACACAAACTTAAATAATTTAGCAAAGCTTCAAAACAGAGCTTTTCAGAATTCCATTACACACTGCACAACTACAACCCCACAACAACACCTACACAATGAAACAAACATTCTTCCCATACAAACACACCTAGAAATGATAGGAACACAATTCTTCGCAAAAACTACCTCACCTACTCATCCTTGCCATACATATCTATCAAACCCAACAGTAC
>JABUQX010019365.1:2500-7500 GCA_015478945.1 Trachelipus rathkii | reverse complement strand
AACTTAATAGACTGGAAGCAAATCGAATTTGAGAGTAACAATGAAAATTGCCTTAATAAAGATACATAAAAACGGATCTTGTATTTATTTCTATTATCAATAAGGATTTAGGTACACTTTGATTATATATATATATATATATATATATATATATACCTATAATATATATAATTATATATATATATTTATATAATATTATATATTATATATAATATATTATTATATTATCTATATATATATATATTATAGAATACAGAGAGAGAATGGCTAACAGACAGAGAGGGACAGCTGTCTGAAAGTACTTTGCTACCAATTATAGGTATAATATATTATCCTTTTGTTTATTAAATAAATTAACCTTCTGTTTTTCAAAAGAACCTCATTGGACGCACTGAAATTATCCCATGCCCCAAATACGATGACGAGGCTACCCAGGTGTGTGTTGACGATTATCAGCCAGTCGGAAAAGTCTATTTTGAACTTCACAGGGCGATAAAGCAGAGATATGCTCGAGGAAAGGAAGGGAGGAGAATACGATCATTTGGAGATAAACCAACGAAAGTGTTAAAACTACACTCATCTCTTAATATATATAATATATACTATATATAATATATTATATATATAACTATATTATATATTATATATATATATATTATTATATTATATATATATATATATATAGCTATATATATATATTTATATATATCTGATATATATATATATATATATATATATATATATATATATATATTTATATATATTATAATATATATATATATATATATTTCAGGAGTTGATCCTTTATGATATATATATATAGTATATTAATATATCATATATATATATATTATATATATATATATATATAATATTATATATATATTATATATTATATTATATATAATATATACTTATTCAAGGGTGAATAATCCTTATTGCTTGCTTATCATGCGGCACATACTCAAGGAAAAAATAATAAAAGAAAATTTTGATTTTCAGTATACTGTGATTTGAGAATAAAGATGTCGATAATTCTTCTTATTCTAACGCTTCGGTTAGCAATAAATTCAAATTTATATTTAATTTGCATTCTCGAGCAACCAACGCGAATAAAAATTACGCTACGAATTTTCGTTGATTCTCTCCTCAGATATGGTTTGAGATGAGATAAACTTATGTATCTCAAATTGATTATTAAGCTTAACTTTAGGTCAGCGACTCTTTTTATTAATACGTAAAGATGATGGTTTAATAAATTTAACCAAAAAATCCAATATCTGTTTTTAACACCTTGCTATAAAGAGATATTAAAAGGGTTATAACAACTTGTGTTGCTGTTTCACCTAGTGTCGACGTACCAAAGTGAGCATATAGCTCCCTGGTAGGGAAGAGGTGACTTCTAACAGCAAAGCAACATATCCGGTGCTGTCTATTTAGGTTTCTTAACGGAAGTCATTACAAGATATTTCAGCAACGACCTGTGTAGTGGAGGAATAAGAAGAAAAGAGATAATTCCCAACATTCCTGTCACTACATAATTGGTGACTATAGCGAATGAACACCCTTTCTAATGGATGCCTTCGGAAGTCTAAGAACCCTACTAGAAGAAGTTCGTCACAGAAAAGAGAAGATTCAAGAAGAGGATGTAGACGAACTCCTTATCCTATATAACTTGTCTCCCTGGAAAAGGAAGTGGACAACAAATGGCATCAGTTTCCAGCAGAAAACCATATCAAAGAAGAAAACTCACACACCATGCAGATCAGTAATGACGTGAAAAACAGTCACACAGTTAATCACAGGCTTTTCAACCTCTGTTTAACGTGACTATTTTAGTCGTCTCTAATACCAATTTTAAGATAACGATAACTTTCAAGCAACATACAGATCGGTGGAGACAGGATCATTAGTGGCTCAGTTAATATCCATGTCTACCAGTCTCAGTTTAACGTGACTATTTCCGTCGACACTATGACTACTAACTGCTCTCTTCACGGAAGGACTCACAGAATAGATAGATAGATTCATCCATGTATGGTATTACGTCTAGCTCAATTGGCACTTCATACCACTGCCACTATATATGAATGGATAACCTGAAGACATGAATTACCATCAATATATATTTGGTAGAACGTACAATACATTGGAGGACAACATATCACTGTTACTATATATGTATTGGTTTTCTTGGAAGAATGGAGAGGAATCAATTTCACTATAGTGATATGTTTATTACTATGGAGAACCTCATACCACTGTTACTGTATTATTTTCATTCAAGCTGCATTCTTCTTTGTGATTCATACTTGCTTCAAAATTGTAACAGACAATTCAACATCAAGCATTCATACATGCCTATCTAACTTCCCTTTTCAGTTGTTGATTCTCCTTCAATGAGGACCACTTCACGTACTGAGCAACGAGAACAAAAAGTGCATTTCAGTGTTTAAATTTAATTTAGTGATTAATACAGTGAATTTAGTATGTATAATTTAATTTAGTGTTTAATGCGTTCCCCTTTTCGGGCGCGAAGTATATACTGTATAGTGCTCGCTCAGAATAATATTTTGTTTAAAAATATTCAAATAAGAAAGTGTGAAATTAAAAAGTGAATTATGAAGGATGGCATTTATGTCATAATATATCTAGTATGTTTTAAAACATAAAAAAAATATATTTGTAACTTGTACTATCTGAAATTATAATTTCATTATAAATTTCTATAGTAATATAATATTTTATATAATTTTATATCATATTTTATCTTATTTATGTAAATAACTTGTATTTTGGTACGATTTGTAAACACATATAATCTCTTATGTTCCCGCCATTTCTATGTCTTGGCGCTATTTTTGAAATGTATTTTCGTAGACTTCTCTCCTCAGATATGGTTTGAGACGAGATAAACTTATATATCTCAAAAATCAATGTACTTAACTTTAGGTCAGCGACTCTTTTATATATAGTAAAGATGATGTTTAATAAAATTTAACAAAAAACCAATAGCTGTTTTTAACACCTTACTATAAAGAGATAACTATTAAAAGGGTTATAACAACTTGTGTTGCTGGTTCACCTAGTCTCGACGTACCAAAGCGAACATATAGCTCCCTGGTGGTGAAGAGGCGACTTCCAACAGCAAAGCAACATAGCCGGTGCTGTCTATTTAGGTTTCTTAACGTAAAACGGAAGTCATTACAAGAAACTTCAAAAGAAATTCAACAACAACCTGTGTAGTGGAGGAATAAGAAGAAAAGAGATAACTCCCAACACTACATATATATATATATATATAATAATATATGCGCATATCACCACATAATATATATATATATATATATATATATATATATATATAAAAATATATATATATATATATATATATATATATATATATATATATATATATATATATATATATATATATATATATATATATATATTTAGTGGAGGAATATATATATATATTATTAAGTATATACATATATATAGTTATTAGTTGGTTGCTGGTTGGTTGTTACAGCAGTTATTATAAATATTATAAGGTTGAGCATATATTATTGGTTATATATATACATATATATATATATATATAGCATATATATATATGGTTATTATATGAGTTATATATATATTATATTATATATATATATATATATATATATATATATATATATATATGCTATTATATATATATATAAATATATATATATATATTATACAAAAGATGTAAGAAACTGTTAATGAGTTAACGTCAGTTAATCCTTAATCACAACAAAGAAAATTAACGGTGTTAATCATTAAAGGTTTATATGCAAAATGCGAGAATTAATTAAAGATTCTCTAAACTTCCTCTATTATAGGAAAAATAGCATTATACTGATAATAATTGGAGTGACATTGTCCTTGCACAAATGTTCAAATTATATACAAAAGTATATCGATATATGCACAAAACCCGTGTTATATAAAGATGTGATTTCACGCACTATACATATCTATATATCTATGTTTATGTCGAATACTTTAGTGAAAGAAAGTATATATATATATATATATATATATATATATATATATTTACTTTAGTTAAGACGAGGAACGCGAATCGGACAATGAAAATTTTCATAAATTTATCACAAATATTCACAAAGATTGCAAAGAAATAATAATAATAATAATAATAATAATAATAATAATAATAATAATAATAATAATAATAATAATAATAATAATAATAATAATAATAATAATAATAATAATAATAATAATAATAATAATATCCCTTACAATATTAATTAATAATGATATTAAGCCTATCAGACTTAAATAATTTAGGCTTTGACCTAGCAGATAATTTTGCCGCTTGCCAATAAATACTTCCAAAGCGTAAATACCTTAAAATAATACTTAATAGTATATTATTGTGAAATAATAGGATATTCCAACATAGTTTTTACATAAAAATATGTATATTTTTTATAAATTACAATGCTTATTAGGCCTACTTATATTTTTCACTAGTTACAAAAGAAGCAAGTTCAAGTAACGAATGCAAGAAGTTAATGAATCATTGAACGGGCAACAGTCGCTCATTCTTTTTTTTCTTCAGCGAACCAATAAGAAATGAGAATACAGCAAAGAAAAACATGTTAAACACAACTAAACGTAATAACCATGTAAGAATAAACACATTTTTGAGCCATTGAGAGGAGCGTTTAGGAAATTTTGAAAAAAAAAATATCTGTTATCGAAATTGAATCTAATACAATTTAAAATCTGATAAGAAAACATTTTATAAACTCGTAAATTAAGTAACGGTTAACGGATGTAGGGAAAATTTTAACTCGTTAACGTTAATTCACACAAATGTAACTCGTTAATATCCGTTACTTCTTTCGAAATTAACGAAAGAGTTAAAGTTAAAGAATAACGTTACGCGCACACTTTATATATATATATATATATATATATATATATATATATATATAAGT
>JABUQX010019364.1:0-14588 GCA_015478945.1 Trachelipus rathkii | reverse complement strand
TTTATCCCCGTAAGCTATTTTTAAGAGTTCTTCAAAGAATACCCAAACACCTGCCTAAAAAATTTACTAGAGTCCAAATATTTATATGAAAGTCATTTAGTATGAATGCTAATTTTTTCAACTTTCTAGATTTCGTTGTTATAACACTTAAAAACGATATACCTAAGCTCAACTACGCTTTTTTCCTACACCAGAATGTAAGTATTTTAGATTCTTCAAAGAAGATACCTCAAACAACTTGCCTAAAATACCTAGGAGTCCAAATTATTACATGAAAGTTAGTTTTAGTATGAATGCTAATTTTTCAAACTTTAGATTTCTTTGTTATAACACTTAAAAACGAATATACCTAAGCTCGACTACGCTTTATTGCTACACCAGAATGGTAAGTATTTTAGAGTTATTCAAAGAGATAACTCAAACACCTGCCTAAATTTACCATGAGTCTAAATTATTACAGAAAGTGATATTAGTAGAATGCTAATTTTTCAACTTTAGATTTCTTTGTTATAAACCTTAAAACGATATACCTAAGCTCGACTTCGCTTTATTTCTACACCAGAATGTAAGTATTTTAGAGTCTTCAAAGAAGATACCTCAAACACATGCCTAAATTCAACCTAGGAGTACAAATTATTACATGAAAGTGATTTAGTATGAATGCTAATTTTTTCAACTTTAGATTTCTTTGTTATAACACTTAAATTGATATACCCAAGCTCGACTACGCTTTATTGCTACAACAGAATGTAAGTATTTTAGAGTTCTTAAAGAAAGATACCTCAAACACCTGCCTAATTTACCTAGGAGTCCAAATTATTACATGAAAGTGATTTAGAATGAATGCTATTAATTTTTCAAACTTTAGATTTCTTTGGTTATAACACTTAAACGATATTACCTAGCTTTGAGCTACGTTTTATTGCTTACACCAGAATCGAGAGTATTCAGAGTTTTTCAAAGAAGATACCTCAAAACACCTGCCTAAATTACCTATGAGTCCAAATTATTACATGAAAGTGATTTAGTATGAATGCTAGTTTTTTCAACTTTAGATTTCTTTGTTAAAACAATTAAAACGTTATACCTAAGCTCAACTACGCTTTATTGCTACACCAGAATGTAAGTTTTTTAAAGTTCTTCAAAGAAGATACCTCAAACACCTGCCTCATTACCTAGGAATCCAAATTATTACATGAAAGTGATTTAGTATGAATTGCTAATTTTTTCAACTTTAGATTTCTTTGTTATAACACTTAAAACGATATACCTAAGCTCGACTACGTTTTATTGCTACACCAGAATGTAAGTATTTCAGAGTTTTTCAAAGAAGATACCTCAAACACCTGCCTAAATTACCTAGGAGTCCAGATTATTACATGAAAGTGATTTAGTATGAATGCTAATTTTTTCAACTTTAGATTTCTTTGTTATAACACTTAAAACGATATACCTAAGCTCGACTACGCTTTATTGCTACACCAGAATGTAAGTATTTTAGAGTTCTTCAAAGAAGATACCTCAAACACCTGCCTAAATTACCTAGGAGTCCAAATTATTACATGAAAGTGATTTAGTATGAATGCTAATTTTTTCAACTTTAGATTTCTTTGCTTATAACACTTAAAACGATTTATAACCTAAGCTCGCTTACGTTTATTGCTACACAGAATGCTAAGTATTCAGAAGTTCTCAAAGAAGATACCTCAAACACCTGCCTAAATTACATAGGATTCCAAAATAATAACATGAAAGTGATTTAGTATGAATCCTTTAATTTTTTCAACTTTAGATTTCTTTGTATAACACTTTAAAAACCGATTAACCTAAGCTCGGGAACTCGCTGTTTTGCACACCGAGATGTAAGTATTTTAAGAAGTTCTTCAAAGAGATTACCTCAAACACATGCCTAAATTACCTAGGAGTAAAATTTTTACCAGAAAGTGATTTAGTAGAATGCTAATTTTTCCAATTTTAGATTTCTTTGTGTATAACATAAATCGATATTACCTAAGCTCGACTACGCTTGATTGCTGACACCAGAATGTAAGTATTTTTAGAGTTCTTCAAAGAAGATACCTCAAACACCTGAATAAATTACCTAGGAGTCCAAATTATTACATGAAAGTGATTTAGTATGAATGCTAATTTTTCAACTTTAGATTTCTTTGTTAAAACAATTAAAACGATATACCTAAGCTCGACCTTACGCTTTTATTGCTACACCAAAAAAGAAAAAATTGTTTAAAAAGTATTTAGAGTTTCTTTCAAAAGAAGGATACCTCAAAACATGCCTAAATGACCTAGGAGTCCAAGATTATTACATGAAAGTGATTTAGTATGAATGCTAATTTTTTCAACTTTAGATTTCTTTGTTATAACACTTTAAACGATATACCTAAGCTCGACTACGCTTTATTGCCTACACCAGAATGTAAGTATTTAGAGTTCTGTCAAAGAAGATACCTCAAACACCTGCCTAAATACCTAGGAGTCCAAATATTATAGTGAAAGTCATTTAGTTATGAATGCAATTTTTTCAACTTTAGATTTCTTTGTTATAACACTAAATCGATATACCTAAGCTCGACTACTTTTTTGCTACACAGGAATGTAAGTATTTTAGAGTTCTTCAAAGGAAAATTACCTCAAACACCTGCCTTTAATATTACTAGGAGTCCAAATTATTACATGAAAGTCTTTAGTATGAATGCTAATTTTTCAACTTTAGATGTCTTTGTTATAACCACTTAAAACGATTATACCTAAGGCTCGGACACGCTTTATTGCTACCCAGAATGTAGTATTTAAGAGTTATTCAAGAAAAATAACTCAAAACACCTGCCTAAAAATTACACAGAGGTCCAAATTATTACATGAAAGTGATATAGTATGAATGCTAATTTTTTTCAACTTTAGGATTTCTTTGGTAGAACACTAAAAACCGATATACCTAAGCGCGACTTCGCTTTATTTGTACACCAGAATGGATAGTATTTTAGCAGTTCTTCAAAAGAAGATTACCTCAAACACAGCCTAAAATTACCTAGCGAGTAAAAATTTAGTTACATTGGAAAGTGATTTAGTATGAATGCTAATTTTTTCAACTTTAGATATTCTTTGTTATAACACTTAAATTGATATACCCAAAAGCTCGACTACGCTTTATTGCTACAAACAAGAATGTAAGTATTTTAGAGTCTTTTAAAGAAGATACCTCAAACACCTGCCCTAATTTACCTAGGAGTCCAAATTATTACATGAAGTGATTTTGGTATGAATGCTAATTTTTTCCAACTTTTTAGATTTCTTTGTTATAACACTTAAAACGATTACCCTAAGCTTGACTACGTTTTATTGCTACACAAGAGTAAGTATTTCAGAGTTTTTCAAAGAAGGATACCTAAACACCTGCCTAAATTTACCATGAGTCTAAATTATACATGAAAGTATTTTAGTATGAATGCTAGTTTTTTTCAACTTAGATTTCTTTGTTATACAATTAAAACGTTATACCTAAGCTCAACTACGCTTTATTGCTACCACCAGAATGTAAGTTTTTTAAAGTTCTTCAAAGAAAATTACCTCAAACACCTGCCTAAATTACTAGGAGCCCAAATTATTAACTAAAAGTCGATTTAGGTGATGAATGCTAATTTTTTTCAAATTTAGATTCTTTGTTATAACACTTAAAACGATATACTAAGCTCGACTACTTTTTATTGCTACACCAGAATGATAAGTATTAGAATTTTTTCAAAGAAGAATACCCAAAAACACCTGCCTTAAAATTACCTAGGAGTCCATTTATTACATGAAAGGATTTAGTATGAATGCTAATTTTTTTCAACTTTAGATAGTTCTTTGTTATAACACTTAAAACGATATACCTGAGCGGTCGACTACGCTTTATTGCTACACCAGAATTTAAGTTTTTTAGAGTTCTTCAAAGGAAATACCTTCAAACACCTGCCTAAATTACCTAGTGAGTCCAAATTATACATGAAAGTGATATAGTATGAATGCTAATTTTTTTCAACTTTAGATTTCTCTTTCTTTGTTACAACACTTAAAACGATATAACCTAAGAATCGACTACGTTTTATCTACACCAGGAATTTAAGTATTTCAGGTCTCAAAGAAAATACCCAAACAACCTGCCTAAATTACCTAGGAGGTCAAAATTATTACATGAAATGATTTAGTATGAATCTAATTTTTTCAACTTTTAGATTTCTTTTGTTATAACATTAAAACGAATACCTAAGCTCGACTACGCTTTATTGCTTACACCAGAATGTAAGTATTTAGAGTTCTTCAAAGAAAATACCTCAAACACCTGCCTAAATTCTTAGGAGTCCAAATTATTACATGAAAGTGATTTAGTATGTGAATGCTAATTTTTTTAACTTTAGATTTCTTTGGTTTATAACACTTAAAACGATAAACCTAAGCTCGACTACGCTTTATTACTACACAAGAATGTAAGTATTTTAGAGGCTTTCAAAGAAGATACCTCAAACACCAGCCTAAATACCTAGGAGTCCAAATTATTATATAAAAGTGATTTTTAGTATGAATGCTAATTTTTTCATTTTAGATTTCTTTGTTATAACACTTAAAAACGATATTATACCTAAGCTCGACTACGCTTTATTGCCACACCAGAATGTAAGTATTTTAGAGTTCTTCAAAGAAGATACCTCAAACACCTTGCCTAAATTACCTAGGAGTACAAATTATTACATGAAAGTGATTTAGTATTGAATGCTAATTTTTTCAACTTTAGTTCTTTGTTATATAACACTTAAAACGATATACCTAAAGTCGCGACTACGGTTTATTGCTACACCAGAATGTAAGTATTTTAGAGTTCTTCAAAAGAAAGATACCTCAAACAACTCTGAATAAAATTACCTAGGATCCAGATTAATTACATTGAAAGTGATTTAGTATGAATGCTAATTTCTTCATAGATTTCTTTGTTAAAACAATTAAAACGATTATACCTAAGCTCGACTACGCTTTATTGCTCCACCAGAGTAAGTAATTTAAAGTTCTTCAAAGAAGGGGGAAAAAAAAAAAAAAACCCCTTTTTTTTCCAAAACACTGTCTAAATTAGCATAGTGAGTCCCAAATATTACATTGAAGTGATTTAGTATGAATGCTAATTTTTTTCAACTATAGATTTCTTTTGTTATAACACTTAAAACGATATACCTAAGCTCGACTACGCTTTATTGCTACACCAAAATGTAAGTATTTTAGAGTTCTTCAAAGAAGTACCTCAAACCACCTGCATAGTACCTGGCCTAGAAAGTTATTACATGCAAGTATTGGTTGAATGCTAATTTTTTCAACTTTAGATTCCTTTGTTATAACACTTAAAACGATATACCTAAGCTCGACTACGCTTTATTGCTACACCAGAAAGTAAGTATTTTAGAGTTCTTCTAAGAAGATACCTCAAACACCTGCCTAAATACCTAGGAGTCCAAATTATTACATGAAAGTGATTTAGTATGAATGCTAATTTTTTCAACTTTAGATTTTTTTGTTATAACACTTAAAACGAAATACCTAAGCTCGACTACGCTTTATTGCTACACCAGAATGTAAGTATTTTAGAGCTCTTCAAAGAAGATACCTCAAACACCTGCCTAAATTACCTAGGAGTCCAAATTATTACATGAAAGTGATTTAGTATGAATGCTAATTTTTTTAACTTTAGATTTCTTTGTTATAACACTTAAAACGATATACCTAAGCTCGACTACGCTTTATTGCTACACCAGAATGTAAGTATTTTAGAGTTCTTCAAAGAAGATACCTCAAACACCTGCCTAAATTACCTAGGAGTCCAAATTATTACATGAAAGTGATTTAGTATGAATGCTAATTTTTTAAACTTTAGATTTCTTTGCTTTGTTGAAACACTTAAAATTGATATACCCAAGCTCGACTACGCTTATTGCTACACAGAATGTAAGTATTTTGAGTTCTTAAAGAAAGATACCTCAAACACACCCCTAATTAAACCTGGAGCCCAAATTATTAATTACATGAAAGTGATTAGCTATGATGCTAATTTTTCAACTTTAGATTTCTTTGTTTAAACACTTTAAAACGATATACCTAGGCTCGACTACGTTTTATGCTTGACACCAGAATGTAAAGTATTCAGGAGTTTTTACAAAGAAGTACTCAAACACCTGCCTAAATTACCCTGGAGCCCAAATTATTACATGAAGTGATTTAGTATGAATGCTAATTTTTCAACTTTAGATTTATTTGTTAAAAACAATAAAACGTTATACCTTAGTCTCAACTACGCTTTATTGCTACACCAGAATGTAAGTTTTTTAGAGTTCTTCAAAGAAGAGACCTCAAACACCTGCTAAAATTACCTAGGAGTCCAAATTATTTACATGAAAGTGGATTTATTAGTATGAATGCTAATTTTTTTCAACTTTAGATTTCTTTGTATAACCTAAAACGATATACCTAAAGCTCGACTACGCTTTTATTGGCTACACAGAATTGTAGTATTTCAGAGTTCTTAAAGAGAATACCAAACACCTGCCTAAATTACCTAGGAGTTCAAATTATTACATGAAATTGATTTAGTATGAATGTTAATTTTTTTCAACTTTAGATTCTTTGTTATAACACTTAAAACAATATACCTGCCCGACTACGCTTTATTGCTACACCAGGATGTAAGTATTTTAGAGTTCTTCAAAGAAAAGACCTCAAAACAACCTGTCCTAAATTACCTAGGAGTCCAAATTTATACAGATAAAAGTGATTTAGTATGAATGCGAATTTTTTTAAACTTTAGATTCTTTGTTATAACACTTGAAAAAACGAGTATACCGAAGCTCGACTTTACGCTTTATTGCCTACACCAGAATGGTAAGTATTTTAGAAATTCTTCAAACGAAGATACCTCAAACACCTTGAATAAATTACCTAGGAGTCCAAATGATTACATGAAAGTGATTTAGTATGAATGCTAATTTTCTCAACTTTAGATTTCTTTGTTAAACACTTAAAACGATATACTAAAGCTCGACTACGCTTTATTGCTACACAGAATGTAAGTATTTTAGGTCTTCAAAAAAGATAACTTCAAACACCTGCCTTAATTACATAGGAGTCCAAATTTGATTACATGAAAGTGATTTAGTATGAATGCTAATTGTTTCAACTTTAAATTTCTTTGTTATAACACTAAAAACGAAACCTAAGCTCGACTACGCTTTATTGCCTACACCAGAATGTAAGTATTTTAGGGTTCTTCAAAGAAGATACCTCAAACCTGGATAAATTACCTAGGCAGTAAAAATTATTACATGAAAAAGATTTAGTTGAATGAAATTTTTTTCAAACTTTAGAATCCTTTGTTATACACTATAAAACGATATTCCTAAGCTCGAACTACGCTTTAAATAGCTACCAGAACAGTAAAGTAATTTTAGAAGTTCTTCAAGACAGATACCTACAAAACAACCTGCCTAAATTACCTAGGAGTCCAAATTATTACATGAAAGTGATATAAATATGAATGCTAATTTTTTCATTTTAGAATTTCTTTGTTAATAACACTATAAAACGATATACCTAGAGCTCGACTACGCCTTTATTGCCACACCAGAATGAAAGTATTTTAGAGTTTCTTCAAAGCCAAGAACCTCAAACACCTGCCTAAATTACCTAGGGTTCCAAATTATTACATGAAAGTGATTTAAAATGAATGTATCATTTTTTTTCAAAAAAAAAAAAAAAAACTTTTTTTTTAAAAAAAATTTTTTTTTTTTTTTTTAAATATTTCAAAAAAATTAAAAAAAAACCCCGATAAAAAAACCCTTTTTTTTTAAAGCTGACTAACGCTTTATTGCTACCCAGAATGTAAAGTATTTTAGAGTCTACGAAAGAGATACCTCCAAACACCCGCCTAAATACCTAGGAGGTCCAAATATTATATGAAAGTGATTTAGTATTGAATGCTATTTTTTTAACTTTATATTTTTTTTTTTTAACACTTAAAACGATATACCGGAAGCTCAACTACCCTTTTTTCTCACCAGAATGAAATATTTTAGTGTTCTTCAAAAAGATACCTCAAACACCTGCTTAAATTACTTAGGAGTCCAAATTATTACATGAAAGTGATTTAGTATGAATGCTAATTTTTTCAACTTTAGATTTCTTTGTTATAACCTTTAAACGAATACTAAGTTCTGCACGACTTCCCCGACACCAGAATGTAAGTATTTTAGAGTTCTTCAAAGAAGATACCTCAAACACCTGCCTAAATTACCTAGGAGTCCAAATTATTACATGAAAGTGATTTAGTATGAATGCTAATTTTTTCAACTTTAGATTTCTTTGTTATAACACTTAAAACGATATACCTAAGCTCGACTACGCTTTATTGCTACACCAGAATGTAAGTATTTTAGAGTTCTTCAAAGAAGATACCTCAAAACCTGCCTAAATTACCTAGGAGTCCAAAATTATTATCTTGAAAGTGATTTATATGAATGCTAATTTTTTCCACTTTAGATTCTTTGTTATTACACTTAAAACGATATACCTAAGCTCGACTACGCTTTATTGGTAAAACCAGAATGTAAGTATTTTAGAGTTCTTTCAAAAAAGATACCTCAAACAACACCTGCCTAAATTACCTATCAGTCCAAATTATTACATGAAAGTGATTTAGTATGAATGCTAATTTTTTCAACTTTAGATTTCTTTGTTATAACACTTAAAACGATATACCTAAGCTCGACTACGCTTTATTTTAGAGTTCTTCAAAGAATATACCTCAAACACCTGCCTAAAATACCTCAAACACCTGCCTAAATTACCTAGGAGTCCAAATTATTACATGAAAGTGATTTAGTATGAATGCTAATTTTTCAACTTTAGATTTCTTTGTTATAACACTTAAAACGATATACCGAAGCTCGACTACGCTTTATTGCTACACCAGAATGTAAGTATTTTAGAGTTTCTCAAAAAAATACTTCAAACACCTACCTATATTGCATAGCATCCAACTATTACATGAAAGTGATTTAGTTATGAATGCTAATTTTTTCAACTTTAGATTTCTTTGTTATAACACTTAAAACGATATACCTAAGCTCGACTACGCTTTATTGCTACACCAGAATGTAAGTATTTTAGAGTTCTTCAAAGAAGATACCTCAAACACCTGCCTAAATTACCTAGGAGTCCAAATTATTACATGAAAGTGATTTAGTATGAATGCTAATTTTTCAACTTTAGATTTCTTTGTTATAACACTTAAAAACGATATACTGAGCTCGACTACGCTTTATTGCTACACCAATTGTAAGTATGTTAGAGTTTCTTCGAAAGAAGATACTTTTAAACTCAAACAACCTGTTAAAATTAACAGGATTCCAAATTATTACATGAAGTGATTTAGTATAATGCTAATTTTTTTCAACTTAGATTCTTTGTTATAACACTTAAAACGATATACCTAAGCTTGACTACGCTATATTGCTACACCAGAATGTAAGTATTTTAGAGTTCTTCAAAGAAGATACCTCAAACACCTGCCCTAAATTACCTAGGAGTCCAAATTATTACAAGAAAGTGATTTAGTATGAATTCTAATTTTTCAACTTTAGATTCTTTTTATAACACTTAAAAACGATATACCTAAGCTCAACTACGCTTTATGCTACACCAGAAAGTTAAGCTATTTTAGCAGTTCTTCCAAAGAAGCTACTCAAACACCTGCCCTAAATTTCCCATGAGTCTATATTACATGAAAGGTATTTAGTATGAATGCTAATTTTTTTCAATTTTAGATTTCTTGTTTATAACACTTAAAACGATACCTAACCTCGACTACGCTTTATTGCTACACCAGAATGTAAATATTTTAGAGTTCTTATAAGAAGATACCTCAAACACTGGCCAAAATTACCTAGGAGTCCAAATTATTCCATGAAAGTGATTAAGTATTGAATGCTAATTTTTTCAAACTTTAGATTTCTTGTTATAACACTTTAAAACGATACCTAAGCTCGACTACGCTTAATTGCAACAGAATGTAAGTGTTTTAGAGTTCTTTAAAGAAAATACCTCAAACACCTGCCTAAATTACCTAGGAGTCAAAATTAATACATGAAAGTGATTTAGTATGAATGCTAATTTTTTTAACTTTTAGATGTCTTTGTTATAACACTTTAAAAACGAATACCTAAGCTCGACTACGCATTATTGCTACACCAGAATGTAAGTATTTTAGAGTTCTCAAAAAGATACCTGAAAAACACCGCTTAATTACCAGGAGTTCCAAATTATTTACATGAAAGGATTTTGTATGATCTAATTTTTTTCAACTTTAGATTCTTTGTTTACACTTAAAACGATATACCTAAGCTCGGATACACGTTTTATTGCTACACCAGAATGTAAGATTTTTAGAGTTCTCAAAGAAGATACCTCAAACAACTGCCTAAATTACCTATTAGTCCAAATTATTACATGAAAATGATTTAGTATGAATGCTAATTTTTTCAACTTTAGATTTCTTTGTTATAACACTTAAAACGATATACCTAAGCTCGACTACGCTTATTGCTAAGCCGGATGTAAGTATTTTTAGAGTTCTTCAAAGAAGATACCTGAAACACCTGCCTAAATTGACCTAGGAGCCAAATTGTTACATGAAATTGATTTAGTATGAATTCTAATTTTTTCACTTTAGATTCTTTGTTATAACACTTTAAAACGATATACCTAAGCTCAACTACGCTTTATTGCTACACCAGAAAGTAAGTATTTAGAGTTCTCAAAGAAGATACCTCAAAACACCTGCCTAAATTACCTAAGAGTTCAAATTATTACATGAAAGTGATTAGTATGAATGCTAATTTTCATTTTTAGATTTCTTTGTTATAACACTTAAAACGTATACCTACGCTCGACTACGCTTTATTGCCTACACCAGAATGTAAGTATTTAGAGTTCTTCAAAGAAGATACCTCAAACACCTGCCTAAATACCTAGGAGTCCAAAATTATTACATGAAAGGTATTTAGTATGAATGCTAATGTTTTCAACTTTAGATTTCTTTGTTATAATACCTAAAACGATATACCTAAGCTCGGACTACGCTTTATTGCTACACCGAAATGTAAGTATTTTAGAGTTCTTTTAAAAAGATAACTTCAAAAACACTGCCTAAATTACCTAGGAGTCTAAATTATTACATGAAAGTGATTAAGTATTAATGCTAATTTTTTTAACTTTAGATTTCTTTGTTATAACACTTAAAACGATATACCTAAGCTCGACTACGCATTATTGCTACACAAGAATGTAAGTATTTTAGAGTTCTTTAAAGAAGATACCTCAAACACCTGCCTAAATTACCTAGGAATCCAAATTATTACAGAAAGGGATTTTGTATGAATGCTAATTTTTTCAACTTAGATTTCTTTGTTATAACACTTTAAAACGATATACCTAAGCTCGACTAGCTTTATTGCTTCCACCGAAAGTTAAGAATTTTAAGGTCTTCCAAAGAAGATACCTCAAACACCTGCCTAAATACCTAGGAGTCCAAATTATTACATTGAAAGTGATTTTAGTATGAATGCTATTTTTTTCAATTTTATTGCTTTGTTATAACACTTAAAACGATATACCTAAGCTCGACTACGCTTTATTGCTACACCAGAATGTAAGTATTTTAGAGTTTTTCAAAGAAGATACCTCAAACACCTTCCTTAATTACCTAGCAGTCCAAATTATTACATGAAAGTGATTTAGTATGAATGCTAATTTTTTCAACTTTAGATTTCTTTGTTATAACACTTAAAACGATATACCTAAGCTCGACTACGCTTTATTGCTACACCATAATGTAAGTATTTTAGAGTTCTTCAAAGAAGATACCTCAAACACCTGCCTAAATTACCCAGGATTCCAAATTATTACATGAAAGTGATTTAGTATGAATGCTAATTTTTTCAACTTTAGATTTCTTTGTTATAACACTTAAAACGATATACCTAAGCTCGACTACGCTTTATTGCTACAACAGAATGTAAGTATTTTAGAGTTCTTCAAAGAAGATACCTCAAACACCTGCCTAAATTACCTAGGAGTCCAAGTTATTACATGAAAGTGATTTAGTATGAATGCTAATTTTTTCAACTTTAGATTTCTTTTATACCACTAAAACGATATACTTAAAACTTCGACTACGCTTTATTGCTACACCAGATTGTAAGAGATGCTGGTATTCTTTAAGAAGATAACCTTCAAACACCTGCCGCAAATTAACCCAGGCAGGCCCAAATTATTACATGTAAAGTGATTTAGTATGAATGCTAAATTTTTCAACTTTAGATTTTTTTGTTATAACACATAAAACGATATACCTAAGCTCGACTACGCTTTATTGCTACACCAGAATGTAAGTATTTTAGAGTTCTTCAAAAAAGATACATCAAACACCTGCCTAAATTACCTAGGAGTCCAAATTATTACATGAAAGTGATTTAGTATGAATGCTAATTTTTCAACTTTAGATTTCTTTGTTATAAAACTTAAAACGATATACCTAAGCTCGACTACGCTTTATTGCTACACCAGAATGTAAGTATTTTAGAGTTCTTCAAAGAAGATACCTCAAACACCTGCCTAAATTACCTAGGAGTCCAAATTATTACATCAAAGTGATTTAGTATGAATGCTAATTTTTTCAACTTTAGATTTCTTTGTTATAACACCTAAAACGATATACCTTAGCTCGACTACGCTTTATTGCTACACCAGAATGTAAGTATTTTAGAGTTCTTCAAAGAAGATACCTCAAACACCTGCCTAAATTACCTAGGAGTCCAAATTATTACATGAAAGGGATTTAGTATGAATGCTATTTTTTTCAACATTAGATTTCTTTGTTATAACACTTAAAACGATATACCTAAGCTCGACTACGCTTTATTGCTACACCAAAAGGAAATTATTTTTAGAGTTCTTCAAATAAGATACTCCTCAAAAACACCTGCCGTAAATAACTAGGAGTCCAATATTACATGAAAGTGAATTTGTAATGAATGCTAATTTTTTCAACTTTAGATTTCTTTGTTATAACACTTAAAACGATATACCTAAGCTCGACTACGCTTTATTGCTACACCGGAATGTAAGTATTTTAGAGTTCTTCAAAGAGGATACCTCAAACACCTGCCTAAATTACCTAGGAGTCCAAATTGTTACATGAAAGTGATTTAGTATGAATGCTAATTTTTTCAACTTTAGATTTCTTTGTTATAACACTTAAAACGATATACCTAAGCTCAACTACGGTTTATTGCTACACCAGAATGTAAGTATTTTAGATTTCTTCAAAGAAGATACCTCAAACACCTGCCTAAATTACCTACGAGTTCAAATTATTACATGAAAGTGATTTAGTATGAATGCTAATTTTTTCAATTTTAGATTTCTTTGTTATAACACTTAAAACGATATACCCTAGCTCGACTACGCTTTTGCTAAACCAGAATGTAAGTATTTTAGAGTTCTTCAAAGAAGATACCTCAAACACCTGCCTAAATTACTAGGAGTCCAAATTATTACATGAAAGTGATTTAGTATGAATGCTAATTTTTTCAACTTTAGATTTCTTTGTTATAACACTTAAAACGATACCTAAGCTCGACTACGCTTTATTGCTACACCAGAATGTAAGTATTTTAGAGTTCTTCAAATAAAATACCTCAAACACCTGCCTAAATTACCTAGAGTCTAAATTATACATGAAGTGATTTAGTACTGAATGCTAATTTTTTTATCTTTAGATTTCTTTGTTATAACACTTAAAACGATATACCTAAGCTCGACTACGCATTATTGCTACACCAAAATGTAAGTATTTTAGAGTTCTTTAAAGAAGATACCTGAAACACCTGCCTAAATTACCTAGGAGTCCAAATTATTACATGAAAGTGATTTAGTATGAATGCTAATTTTTTTCAACTTTAGATTTCTTTGTTATAACAACTTAAAACATATACCTAAGTCGACTACGCTTTATTGCTACACAGAATGTAAGTATTTTTAGAGTTCTTTAAAGAAGATACCTCAAACACCTTGCTAAAATTACCTAGGAGTCCAAATTATTACATGAAAGTGATTTAGTATGAATGCTAATTTTTTCAACTTTAGATTTCTTTGTTATAACACTTAAAACGATATACCTAAGCTCGACTACGCTTTATTGCTACACCAGAATGTAAGTATTTTAGAATTTTTCAAAGAAGATACCTCAAACACCTTCCTTAATTACCTAGGAGTCCAAATTATTACATGAAAGTTATTTAGTATGAATGCTAATTTTTTTCAACTTTAGATTTCTTTAGTTATAACCCCCCAACCCTTTCAAAAAAAAACGGAATATACTAAGCTCGGACTACGCTTATATTGCTTACAACCGGAATGTAATATTTTATTATTCTTCAAAGAAGATACTCAACATCTGCCTAATTACCTATGAGTCAAATTATTACATATCTCTCTCC
>JABUQX010019363.1:7500-27475 GCA_015478945.1 Trachelipus rathkii | reverse complement strand
CAACTTCTACAAAATCCTCTCTCTCATCTAGGACACTTCCACTTTTCTATCTTCTTTCGACGTTCTCTTTCGGTCTCTCCTGTTGACAATTAAAACATCCTTGGCCCTTAAACATAAAACCCAAAAAAAAAATTGTTTTGGAAAAACCTCCAAAATCCCACAGTGGGTTAGCCTAGCGGGCGGCCCTCCAAAGAGGAGGGACTGGGGATTCTGGTGTAGAGTGCGGAGACTTTCTTTTTTCCTCTCTCCAGTTATTCCCACCTATACCAAGGGTCTCACTCCCGCGCCCTTGTATGGAGTACTTGCTTCTCATATCGTGGGGGGCGGGGGGCTTCTTGGTTTTCACCGGGCCTTTTGGATAGGGGTCGAGTCAAAGGCCAAAAAGGCTTATTAAACTTTCCTGTACTTTCTAGTTCACTCTCGACCCTTTATATTTTATGTGGCAGCGATGTTGGTGCTTTAATGTTTCCCTTTTTCTTAATAGGTACTGTAGAGGCAAGTGCTCGAGGGGAATAATCCCACTCGCGTACCACCCAACCCTTTCAACCGGACGCCCTTCGCTTAGCACAGGTGCTGCTGTCGGGCCGCATTGGTTTTGTGTTTTTGAGTTAGTAACTCCCAGGAACTGTTTTCCGGGCTTGCGGGTGCTTTCTTTCTTTTTCCTGCCCACCCTCTGTTCTGTATGGGAATTTTCTCTTTTCCATCATCTTGTGTTTCCTTACTCAAATTTCTAATTTTCCCCTCACCTTTAAAAACCTGCGGTTCTGTGGGCTTCATCTGCGTAAAAAATTTGCTTTTAGATGATTTTTGAAGGGCGTTCCAACCACCCCCACTCCCTGAATAGGGGTTAATGCCCCCGTTTGAAAGTTGCGGTTATTGGACAACTGTAAAAAAAATAAAATAAATTTAAAAACAGGTTCTAAATAAGGAATTCCTTAAGCTAAGCGGAAAAACCCCACAAGAATGCACCCTCCGACGGTTGAGAATCCACCTTTCTAAGGAAATTTTGGCATTTAAAATAGGGCATAACGGGGAGCTTGCTCGCTTGACAAAAAAAAAAAAAGAAGAAACAGAGAAGTGAAGCCCGCCATTATCTGCAAACCCTTAGGCAACAGCCCACTGATTCACGTACGGATGTCGGTTTTTTCAGCAAATAAAAACCTTACTGAAGATGAGGAATTTGGGATATGTAAAAGACCTATTTGATAAGTTTCATGCAATAATTTGTGCATTGCATTCTCATTCACCTTCAAAAGGAATCCACACCAGGGAAAACCTTTTTCCATCCGTAAAAAACTGAAGAGGAACAGTCATCAATGAGCAGAGATTAATCAATTTGCAGTTCTGGTAAAAGAGAGATGGAAGGCTTCTTTACAGAGGGAAACATGAGATGCTCCTTTTAACTGAAGAAAATCCTTTCCAGCCGGTATTGGCATTAAAAATTGGGCCAAGCGTTTTATTATGATCCAGTGCTTGCCAGGCCAAACACACTTATCCAAGGCCACCTCCCTTCATCAGTCGGAGTGGAAGATGCGTGATTTATAGTATAAGGTAGGAATGTAAAAAACACTGTAAAATAGGGAAGCAGTCTCCTTTCGCCAGATATACTAGGTTTTTGAAAAAAGCTTAATGGTTTTTTGCACACAATTTGTGAATATTTTTGAATTTGGAATTGTGGAAAATTATATTAAAGAGAGTATTTTATATGTCATGTTTGAGTAATTTGAGGTGTTGTTATGTTTAAAAAACTTTTACCTGTTTAATTGAGGTCTCTTCTTTTCCTTAATTTATTCTTTTATATTGTAATGCTGAAAACCCTGCTAAATTTCTCTTCTTGTAAAAATCTTTTTCATTTTAAAAAACATAAAAAGCTAGTAGCTAAAAGCTATAAGGAACTAAAAAATAACTTATTTATTATACTTCAATTTAATCAAAAGCCAAAAAGTTAAAATTAAACAAACGCTATTACTCAAAAAACATGACATAATAAAATAAAAAACTTTAAGTAGAATCATTTCAACAGCTTAAATTCAAAAATTCACAAATTGTGGATTGCAAAAAAACCATTTAAGGCTTTCACTAGTAGTTTGGCGAGAGGGACTGTTGCCTATTACCAGTGTTTGACCCATGTCCTACTACCACTATTAAATACCACGAGCTCTCCACTCGACTGATTGAAGGAGATTTGCTCTGATAATTATTTGGCCTTGGCAAAGGCACTTTGATAATAAATTAAAAACCTTTGGGGCCCATTTTCTTGCCCACCGCATGAAGGATTTTTCTTCTTGGTAGGGGCCAGCAAATTTCTTCATGTTTCTCGTAAAGGGGCCTCATCTCCTCTTAAAACAGGACTGGCAAAATTGAATTAAATCTTTGCTTCCTTTGATGACTGTCTCTTTCAGTTTTTTACGATGAGTTCTGGTTTGGATTTCCTTTGAAAGCGTGAATGAGATGTCCAATGCAAATTTTCCGCCATTGAACTTTATTCCAAAGTCTTACATATCCAAAAAGTCCCTTCTTCTTCAGTACGTTTATTTGCTTGAAAACCACCAATCGTTTCACTTATCAGGTCGCTAGTTGTAAAAGGGGGGTTTTGCAGATTAAGGCGGCTTTTCCAACTTTCTCTTGTTTCTCTTTTTTTTTTTTGTTCAAAGCGAAGGGGCAACTTCCTCGGTTATGCTATTTAAATGCATGCTAGAAGTGGTTCACCGTCGGAGGTTGCCATTCTTGTGGTTTCAAGCCGTATGTTTATATCTCCAAGTTAGAGAAACCTTTTATTTATTTATTTTTTTACAGTTGTCCACCGCCACTCCACGGAGGAAAAAACCCCTAATTCAAGCGAAGAGTGGCGTGTTGAACGTCCTCAAAAATCCATTCTAAACGCCAAACTTACCGCAGATGAGCACAGACAGCTTTTTAATTGAGGAAATTAAATGAGGTCAGGAAACACAGAATTGACTGAAGGGATGCAAATTCCACAGAACAGACAGGTGGCAGGAAAAGAAAAAGAAGGCACCGCAAAGCCGGAACCAGTCCTGGAGTACTTAAACATCAAACACAAAACTTCATGCGCCCCGGACACAGCACCCCTTGTGCTAACCGAGGGCGTCTAAAGGTGGTAGGTACGCGAAGTGATAAGTTTTTCCCTGAGCACTTGCCTTCTACGTAACCTACTAGAAAGGAGATTAAGGCACCAAAAACAATCGCGCCACAATATTAAAGGCAAGGTGGAAACTTAGGAAAGTTAACAGACAGTTATAAGTCTTTTTGGCTTTTGGACCGGAACACCTATCCAAAAAGCCGGATAGAAAAACCAAGGGAGCCCCCGCCCCCCAACCAGGATTATGAGAAGCAGTACTCCATTCTACCAAGGGGCGGGATTTGAGAAACCCTTTTTATAGTGGGAATTAACTGAGAAGAGGAAAAACAGAGTCTCGCACTCTAAAACTCAAAAGGAACTCCCCGTATTTCTCTTTGAGGGCCGCCCTAGCAAACCCCACTGTTTGAGTTACGTTTTTTCAAAACATTTTTTTTTTGTTTATTTTTGTTTAAGGCCCAAGGGATGTTTAATTATTGTCAACAGGGAGAGGGGGGAGACGAAGAGAAAACCGTCGAAGAGATAGGAAAGGTTGAGTGGATTAGCATAGAGAGGGAGATTTTGTAGAAGTTGGGTTTTAAAAGAATTAAAAATTTTCAACAAGCTTGAGTGACGGGACCATAAACCCTGAATTCTTCCAGATCCAGCGAGCAATCAAATCGGAAAGATTAAAGGACGAGGAGGGGGCTATTCTAAGAAGTTTAAAAAAAAGGGGGAAAAATAAAATCATGAGTTGAAGGAATGGAAGGTTTCAAGTCATGGGGGGACTATGGAAATGATTAGAGTTTTAGATGTTGCCAGGTGCACAGAAAAATCATGATAAAAAGCAGATAAACAGTAGGAGATATAAAAAACAGACCGAAGAAACAAACACTATGACAAGAGAAAGAACAAAGAAAAGTTCCGGGCCCCCATCAAACAAACAGCCAACATGAGGCCGATTTGAAAGAAAGCAGGCACATTTAAGGTAAAAGGGCCAAAGAGAAGAAGGGAAAACCCCATAAAAGTGAGGGGAGCTTCGGAGGGAGGCATGGACGGCGGCCATACTCTGTCAAATGGCTTTTAGTATGTTCAAAGCGCACCAAGCCAAAAGTCTTTTCCCTAGTTTCCTACAGGGCGGAAAACAACCATAAAAATTGTTAAAATAGGAAAAAGCTATATCGCCAGGTTAGATCTCGAGGCACCGGGAAAAGGGGCCGTACTGGGTAAATTCAGAAAAGGGAAGGGGAAAGAAATTCCAGATTTTGATCTAAGAAGTGAGATAAGAAGGGTTCAAAAATCTTACAAAGAATACAAGTGAGAGCTAATTAGGGCGCCGAATAGTTAAGGGGAAGATCAGAGGCAGGCAATTCATTTTTCGGAATAGGTGGGACATATTTGCGCGATTCCCAAACACTGAGGGGAAGAGTCTCTAGTTAATGAGCATAGAGGGAAGATAGATTGACGAGGGTGGTCCAGCAAGGAAGCCACACTTCCTTTCAAAACTTCGGAGAGGAATATGCCAATCCGGCCCACCCGCCTTCCTAACATTCATAGATTTCAGGAGCTCAGGCCCACCGAAATAAATGAAAGGGGACAGGTAAAAGCATTAAGGGGACCAACCTGATGGAAGAAAGAAGGAGAAGCGGAGGGAGAGAGAATTTCACAGGAAGGTCTTCCAGGGGTTGAATTAAGGAAAAATAGGAGGCCAAAAGAGATGATGGGCCTTTTCAGTTGAGTATTAACAACAGAAAGTAATTCTCAGAGCGAATAAGAGAGGAAAAGGATTGATTTTTACAGGAAAAGTTGTTATAGAGATGTTCTTTGGCAAGAGAAGCCAGAGGAAGGAGTTGGTTCGAGTAGGAGAACCCAAGGAGGTACAGCGCATTTTTCGTTTTAATGAAAAGTCCCTTGCCTCGTCGGAAGGAGTTTAATCCCTGCAAACGATTTCTTTAAGCTGAATGAAAAATTGGCAAGAAAGTGATAGGAAGGAACGGCAAGACTGTTGTTATTAAACATGGGTGGACCCTAGCCTGAATGCCAAGGAAAACAAGGCACGATCGGGGAACCATTCGAATTTTTGAGGAGAAAAAAGAATTTTGTCAAGGAAGGAATGGAAAACCTGGGCTCATTGCCCATTAAAAAACAAATTACAAGTTCCCCACTTTTATTGCCAGAAATCTTTGAATTGTCTAAGAGTCAAAGCCAGTTCCACTGCAATTATAGTTAAGCGTAAAGCCAAACGGGCAATTTGCCCCCCAATCCGGGCCCGATATCAAAGTGCCAAGGAAAAAAACCGCAGTAGGGCAGTATTTGGGGGGGAAGGTATTGGAGAAAGAAAGAATTAAAGATTCGTTGATATAAGGTTTGGTCAGATTTACCGATAGCAGGAATGGTGTATTTATAGAGAGAAAAGGGACTAAGTGCGTGAAACATAGGTCCAAGTTTGTTGTTACAAGAAATCGGTTGGGGACGATCCCCGAAATGTGTGTAGTTATTTAAATACAGTTGCTCCAAGATCGTTTGGAGAATTTTACTGAAATGATTTCGGGCTTTCCCTCCCACTAAAATCAGGTACGAAGAGGGGAAAAACCCCCAAACCAAGTCCCAGTTTTTGTACATTGAAAAATCCCCCAATAGGAGGGAACCCTCAGTATTTGGATTGAGGAATATTAAAACAGTCCTCGTGGGAAGGTGAAGCTAAGGTTAATCAAAAAAAAGCATTTGGGAAAATCTGTTCTGTTAGGAGGAAACAATGAGCAAAGAAACCAGATGAAAATTTGCAACAAGAAAGGAAGGAGAAAGTTTTAGAAAATTTTACAGATTGAGATAACAGGTAAGTTGGAAAGATTTTCGAGATTTCTTCAGGAGGGACATGTTATAGGGAAATGTTTAATTTACATAGGCCAACATTACTTGCCACCCTTCCAAACGGGAAAATTATAAATAAGTTATTAGTGGTATTATTAAACGACGTTTGAAGAATGAATTCTTAAACCAATTTTTGGTTCTCCAGGGGACAAAGAGCATAAAATTAAGTTTAGGAGTTAGGAAGAGGTTAGTTTATTCCATGGATTGCAGAAGTTGAGAATGGCAAAAGCATTTGATGTTGCGTAAAAGCTCAAAAAAGAAAGGGCCACGGCCCTGTTGGGCAAGATTCTTGTATCATAACAGCGCAACACGGCAACCCACGGCACACATTGCACCAACGCCACATGGCAACACGCACACCGCACCACGGCACACGCACCCAACGGCAACCACGCAACCACCGCCAAACACGCACACCGCACACGGCACGCAACACGGTCACGCACGCAAACCCCACCACACGCACACGCACCCACCGCCCCACCACCGCAACCAACGCACAACCCGCAACACGCAATCACAAAAAAAAAAAAAAAAAAAAAAAGACAGAAAAAACAATAGACAAAACCAAAAGGAGAAATGATGTAAAAATAATCTTTAATTCCTCGACTGAAAAACGCTGTTATAAAGGTTTTTAAACGATAAAAAAACCCTATTTGACAGCAAAAAATAATACTAAAATATGCATACGCCAAAAAAAAGAAGTTTAAAAAAACACTTCAACACCAACTTCACCACGGCTTTCACCGAAAAATTGCGTAGCAAAAAAAAAAATGTATATTGTAATTCAACTAAAAAAATACAGAATCAAATTTTCTGTATAAATTTTTAATAGATGGCTTCCAAATATGGTAAATTTTAACCCTAAGCGACCAAAGTTTGGTAAAGGAAAACCGCTAAAAATGCTAAGTTAAAAAAGGAAATCGAGGAAAAAAAAAAAACCCAATAACTTGGTAACTAGCTATCTTTATCAGAAACTGAGATTTATTTTATTGAATTCTGAAAAAAGTTTCTCAAATTTTTGTTCACCCACAAAAAAAGTTAAGAAGTATTTCGCTAAGTATCGCCATGTTAACCGATACCGATTTTACGTCCCGATACCATCAAAAGTTTGCGGATACAAAAGGCAAGGCGAATTGCATTGTCACCTTGTAGGTAAAATCCCTAATACTAGTATATTATATATATATTAATATATATATATAACTATATATATGTAATATATAATTATAATATTATAATACTATATATATATAATAAAATATATATATATATAATATATATATATATAATATACTTATATATATATATGATATATGATATTAATTTATAATTATATATTAAGCCAAAGAATATGTGAGGGAGGAATATATATATAGTTAAAGATGAAGAGATAGAGAGAGGAGGAGAAGAGAGAAAGAGAGAAGAGAGAGAGAGAAGAGCGAGAGAAGAGAGAGAGAGGAGAGAAAGTTGAGGAGATGTGGAGACGAGTAAGTGTAAGCAAAGAAGACACGTGGAGAAGAGAGAAGAAAGATGGAGAGAGTATTGGGATGATTGTTTACAAAGGCTATTAAAAAATTATTGATATTTGTAAAAACCTCTGTAATGCTTTAATCCTAAAACCTCATTTTATAAATTTCAATTTTCGGGCTTCTATTTTATGTAATGAAATTAACTTTTATTTGCTTTTCGTAGTTTTTCTGTTGTGGAGTGCCCAAACCTTCATAATAGACGTATCTTTCTTTTGCAAAGATTTGTCAAGTCACAAAAAATATATTTTTTTTTACAAAACATGTATTTATTATTCAAACTTTTCCATTAACTCCTATTTTGGGGCATTTATATAGTATACTAATATTATATTAATTATATTATATATATATATAGTATATATATATAATATAGTATATTATAGTATATATAGAATTAATATATATATATATACAACTTACTCGCAAAAAAATAACGAGACCACTAGGTTTAAGCACATAGGCAGGAAATGGAAGGCCCTTAACCCATAAAAACCCCCAACCCCACCAACCAAACCACAAGACGATTAAGGCAAACCAGTGTTAAATTATATAAACCCCAACCCGCAGAGAATTATGTCTTGCACCAACTTGGGGGGACGGTTCACCGAGCGATAAATTTAGGGAAAAAACATAAACCAACGGTTAACGTACGCTGGGAGAGTGGTGGTAGGGTGATGTCGAGTATGAATCGAGAGTGGATGAATCATTTCACGTTCAACGAACTCTGTTTAAACATGGAAAGTTTTAGTAGTGCATTTTAACTGTCAAAGAGATCCAGTACGTGCAAAGATTACAAACACTCCACGCCGAAGGGGGGAAGCCAACGGGTACCTGCAACTAGTCGGGGACGTTTCGGTGTGCGCCCACCAACAAACGATGCACGGTTTGAGTCAAAACGATACCATAAAAACCCTAACACACGATTCGCCAGCCGAAAGGACACCCAAAAAGGGCCCAGGGCCACGGACACCCGTTAAGAAGGGGGAACTGGATTCTATAATTGTTCTGCCGCATTACAGAGTGGTCACCCCACAAACGCCAACGACATCTGCAGATAAAAACTGGGCGGAAGGTATACGCCAACCAGGGTGAGTGGACAATTACAGTGGCGGTCGATTGCCCTTTGTGCGAAACATAATTTACGGGCCTTCAAAGGCCTTGACCATAGGTCAACCGCACAACCCACGGGGCACACTTGAAGGGCAACGACGGCATTTGGGCCCGATAACACAAATTCTATTGGACGGTCGGGGGACGAATTTGGGCAAAGTTGCCTTCTTTACGGGGGACGAGTCGGGGAGTTGGCTCATGTACACCTTGAACCAGGGCTGCAAGGGAGTTATAACGACGACCGACGGAAAGCGTTCGCCCATGTAAATTTGGCAGGTGGCCGGCCGTTTGGAGTGGTTCGGTTTATTGGTTTCTAGGAACGAGGCATCTCCTTTATCTGGGGCTTACGAGTTGCACATTTTTCGATGGAGGCCCACTCTTACAAAGCCGTAAGTATATTCCAAGTTTCATCTCGGAACCCATATGTCGTTCTCTATTCCCCACCCCTTTAATCCGTTGACTTCTTTCATCCTAATAAATGGACAATAAAAAACCCACACAAGAACCCAAATGTGTTAAAACTACTACCCTTTAAAACGTTCAAAATTAACGCGTTGGAGTAGCCCAGGCATATTAGGTATTCTGAACCTAAAACCATCCCGAAACATTTTGTGGGGGATATTCTAAAACGTCGATTTACCGACAAAGGCTGCAAAAACCCCCCTCCATGGGACCCATTTCGAAACCTGCATAGGCCCACTGCAACAACCGTATGGATTCCAAATCAAACTTTGTCGCAGGAACATTCCGTCACTCATCGAGGGGAAAGGGCATACGAGCCAGGGCAGTTGTCAGCATTTCCATTCCCGTGGACAGAGGGTTCATTCCGAAATTGGGAGGACAGACCCCCCTTCCCCAACCGAGCCGTTTCAGCGTTACCGTACCAATATTTGTGTGTTTCCGCGAAGGAAACCCCTACCACATTACTAGAGAAAAAACCCCTTGGGCTTGCTCCTTGACCTAACCACTCTTAATCAAACCTACGGTTCCGTAAAGAGGAATCCCACCAATTTATGTCATTGCCTTAAATAAAGTTGTTTCGCGTTTCTTCAAACCCTTTTCTACCTTTCCTTCGGCCCGTTACCCCTTGTGGTGCCGGTTAATTTGACGAGTCTAATACTATTATATATTATATTAATTATATATATTTAATATATATATATATATATATATATTATTTATATATATTATATATATAAGGTTTGTATGTAAAATTTATTTATACTAATAATATATATATATTTTAGATTTATTCTGTATATTTATATTTAGGGATATTAGATAGCATTTGCAACTTCTGATTGTATCTGCGAGGGAAAATTTAGTATAAAATTAAGGAAAGGGATCGAAGAATAACGCAGAAATCGCTCGATTCAACATGTGTACAGACTGGTCCTCTGGGCAGCTGGAAAACTTCCGAGAAAGACTTTATAACTGATTCTTATAATTGCTTTTTAAAACTTGTTACTTTTGTTGCCAGTTTTTAAAGCTTTTATTTTATTTTATTATGTATTATATTTATTATTATTAGTATTATTATTAATTATTATTTATTATTATTATTCTTATTTATTATTATTATTATTGTCTTATTATTATTATTATTATTGTTATTGTTATTATGTTATTTTATTGTATTGTTAATATTATTATTGTTATTATTATTATTGCCACAATTTTTTACTTACTTTCTTAACTTGTAATGTTATTTCAGTCTTGATTTTTTAGTAGAGTAGATTATCGTTATAATGTTATAATCGATTATTATTATAATTATTAATTTATTTATTATTATTATTATTATTTTTTTTTTTTTTTTGCGCTCATTAACGTTGGAAATATATAAAAGAAAACAAAATCAAAGTTACCCATGTTTAAGGGGGCTCGAAGGCACGGGACAGGAGGGGGACGAAGGTCCCCTCCCGTCGTTTCCACCAGAGGCTGAGAGATTCCCGGACTCCTTGCCCCATCTTTTTCGGTTTTACCCTATGTATTCTTTTAGTTAAAAAAAAAAAATAACCAACCCCTTTTACAATTTTGCCAATACTTTTAAAGTAAGGCAGGGGACCGTGGTTATTTAATTATAGAGGGAGGGGCTGAAGGTACACGCCTCGATTCAAAAAATAAAAATTAATAAATATAAAAATATTCCAAAAACATTATAGATTTTATTATTAAATAGTATTATTTATTGTTATTAATCTTATATTATAATAAATATTATAATATATATATAATATATAATATATATTATATATATATATATATTAATATATAATATATATATATATATATATATATATATAATATAATATATTATATATTAATATATATATATAATATAATATAATATATATAAATAATATATATATATATATATATTATATATATATATATTATTAATTAATAAATTCTAAAGGACCTAAAGTTATTAAAAACATTTTTAAAGCTCCAAACAAAATTTTTTTACATAAAACCTATTTTTCTTTGAAGTTTTCATTGGTTGGAAAAAAAATTAAACCTTTCATTTAAAATTAATAATTTCTACCATTCAATTCTCTTTCTGGAGTAAAAAAGCATATAAAAAACCACACCACACCACACAACACACACCACACACACACACACTATTTAATGACCAATTATATATTATATATTATATTTAATAATATAAATATATTTATATATATATATATATATATATATATATAATTATGATAATATATATATTTATATAATAATTACTATATAATATAATAATAATATGATATTATATATATTTATAAAAAGCCAGGAATGCAAATTGGTTGTAAAGTTCAAAATTGATTTTTGATTTTGGAGGGAAAAATGTAATGGGCCAAATGGCGTGTTGTTTTGTATTTTTATCAACAAAACAACTTGCTAACATTTCTCGGCCATATCATAAGATACATTTCAAAGTTTACTTAAAAAAACAATTTTTGTTGCAAAAAAAATTTTAGGTAGAGCAAATCCAATTGTTGTGAATAGGTCCGTTTGCACGACAAGTAGACACATCATCATCGCCACACGCTTCAGTTTCTCAAGATGTCCCAAAGGGATCTTTTTTGTTACCGCTATTCTTTAATATATATACAAATGACTTTCAAAATTGTCACAATTAAATACACTCTCAATATGCTAACGACACTGATATCTCTTAATATCAGACCGTAATATAGACACACTTAACTGCCAAGATAACAATGAATGAAAAACATATTAACATGAGGTAGAAAACAAAAACTCTACCTAATCAAAAACAACAACAAAGTAACCAAAAATTGACAAATCAAAAAATTACCCTGTCAACTAAATAGTAAAAGCAAAGATGTCATCATAATCATCAACCTCTGCCAAGTATTAAGTGTGTATCCCAGATGATAAGCTCTCTTTCAAAGAACACATAAATAGTCTCACTAGCATTCCTTAAGAAGGACTTTGTTTCATTATATATATTAAGGCACCGTTGATTGATTCAGCTTTATTCCTCGACCTACTATTACTGACTTTTCAGTTTAAGGTGTGCAAGAGAAGAAGAATATACGCTCGACATATTGTGGATGACCCTATTAATCTTATGCTTGAAGATGATGACAAGATGCTCGATTATGAGGAAAACGACCACACGGATATGGTAAATTGCATAGTCAAATCGACATTTGGTAGGGAGGGGGAAAATCCTCCTAATTAAACCCGTTTTTTCAATTTTTTTTGTCAGTATAAGAAAAAAAAAAAAAAATTAAATTGATACTTGTGTGATTATATAATTATTCTTGTATTTATAAGTGCAGATATTTTTATCAGTAGGTATTTTAAAGAAAATTGTAGAATATTCATCTGCTTTATTATAGAATATTTAAGCCCCTCCCCCGCACCCCGCTTTTAAAGATCATGGGGTTTATTTGGCTCAGTGTGGGGGGATTGTGATTTATATAGGTGAGACCTTACAGACGAATCATCGTGCTGTGGCAAAGGTAAATAAATCAATGTCTTTTAACGTGTGTGTGGGGTGTGTTGGTTGGTATTGTGTATAGCAGTTAACAAAGCATGAACAGGTTTGTATATTTTATTTATTTTATTATTATTATTATTTTTTATATTTATTATTATTATTATTATTATTATTATTATTATCTATACCATTTCATAGACCTTTTCGTATTTTGTCAGACCTTGGTTAGGCTTTACTATTTCTATAATTTGTACGTATCATCGGTTCTCTTGTGTTTAGGATTTTTTTTTTTGTACTTTTACCGATCGTTAGGAAAAATGTATTATTATTTTTCCCGTTGGAACATGCTTTTTGAATATCGGACTTGAATGATAGGACCCATCAATCTATATGTTAATTTCGAAAGATCCATGGGAAAGAAAAGCGAAAAAGTTATGAGTCTCCAGAAGTTTCATTTTTATTGCTATTATCTATTAATCCACTTTTTTTATTATTTTTTTTATTTTATGCCTTTTATTATGTAAGGTATGGAGCTATAATTTATTATTTCCAAAGGCCACCGGGGGCCGGAGCCATCGTATACAAATGTTTGTACCCATGCATTTATTTCCCCTTAAAAAAATTAATAAATATGCTATTTACTTTCGATTTGTATCATATATATAATATATATTATATATATAATTATATATTATAATATATATATTTTTATAATATATATATATATATAATATATAATATTTTACTATATCTTATATGTATTAGGCCTCACTCGGTTGGGTACAAATATATGGACACTCTCGCGGTTGGGGGCCGAAATAAATGATGCGCGATTGGGTAATCGTGCCCAGTAAAAGAGTCCATGAGGTGCGTGAACCGAGAATATAAGTGGAAAATTCATAGAGCATATGTGGGCAATGATGGAACGAGCGATATTCAAAAGAGAAATGGACTAAGTAATAAGAATCCATCTCATCCTCTTATAGGTCTCGTTGCTCCCCCCTGATAAAATTAATATCGAAAGTGGAAGAATGTGCAAAAAACCTGATCCATGGTCGAAAAAATAAATATAGGGGTCGCTCTTAAAATAGGGGGGTAATACGTACAACTCTTGCTCGTTGCTTGGCCGCAAATCTCTGAAACCGCACACCGTTTCTTCTTCGCCCTATTCCCTTAAATTTTCGGTTACATGGACTCCGGTAATCACAAACATAATATTTTTCTTAGTGCCGTTGCCAATAACTCCTCAAGGGTCTGCCCAGAGGATATACATTAAAGGGTTGCTCCATAGATATATTAAGGGTATTGCATAAAAAACTAATTTACATATAATCGTGGTTGCACAAAATTGACCATAATGGTAAGACCAAAAGGTTTCTTGGTCGAAAAAATATATATATCTATTACTATAATATAATATATATATTAATAATATATATATATTTAATATTATATATATACTATTAATATATATTACTGTACGGTAACGGTTCAAATAAAATGGTAACATCCGGCAAACCTCCTCAAAAGCGGTCTTAAACAAGTGGTCAGGTAAAAAATTTGGGCTCATAAAAAAATGTCTCTCAATACTTGTGTTATGCGAGGGAAAACTACAAAATTGTTATGGTAGGTTGGTAAAAGATTTGTCAAAATAAGGTCAAGGTCAGGTGGAATGAAACAGATTTGTAAAAAGATATAGCGCCTGATTTAGTGGCGTGCCACTCACACTCCCCTTGTCTGTGAGCGATTTTCTGAATATATATATAATATATTTTAAATAATAATTAATTATAAGTACTCTCACTAGTATACATTAACAATATGAAACCTTAATTAAAAATATAAAAAATAAATATAATATTAAAAAAGTATTTAGGCAGATCTGGCTCACATGATTATAAAAGTGCTAATATATAAAAATGAAACTAGGACTACTTCATAAACTATTTATGTATTTTATCTTATTCTATTATAAGTAGGCATTTACTTTCGTAAAGTAACTATATGATAGATTTATAGTAAGAACACTATTATTAATAATTATTAGCAATTTAAAAAGCACAGTATAATACTTTTTTGTTACTCACTATAATTACTGTAAAAATTTATATATTATATATACCTAGTTTTATTTCAAAATCCTTACATTTCCATAAAAAAAAATAAAATTCCTAACTACAAAAGTTAAGGCTTTAGTTAACATACAAATTATTAATAGATATAAATACTATTAATAAAGAAAATAACTCATAGGTCTGACAAAATATTGAAAATTATAGGTGCTAATTTAGGAAAATATTTGGTTGGGTATATATATAATTTATAAATAATATATAAATATACTTTTAAAATAATTATTTTATTTCATACATAAATCCATTACAATATAAAGTACATAATAAATATATTCTCTACACTGTAATTAAGATCCCAAAATACTTTTATTTCCTTATTTTACGATATTTAGGATGCTCGACTCCAGTCGCAAGATACCAAAACCAGTATAACAATACAACCACGGCGACAAATGTTAAAACATATCGGATAGTTAATCTAATTCCTAACCTTTTGCCCTCCAGCACTGATGATTTCCCTGATAAGAGTCGGATACCAATACCTCATCATTATTTGTAACTCGACAAAATTAAAAAGTATTCCACGCTATCAAAAAGAAAAACTTGGTTAACCCACCAGTAGTTATTATATGATAACGCACTCCGGAGGTAATGCAAGTTTCTCAACCCATAATTGCCTAAAGACAATGTTGGAAGTTCGTAGCTGGTCAGCGACAATGTAATAAATCTTTAATATTACATGATTTTATGCACCTACTAATAAAAAATAATTCTGCCAACTTATTAAAAATAAATACCAAAATATGGTTATTATATAACTACACTAGAGGTCAGTCATGTTTTCATAAGAACAAAAACCTTAAGAAAGATAAACACAATTACTTCAGAATGACTCCTGAAATCTGACTTAGGCGAGAGTTAGAGCAATTAGGTTTACAATCCGGCACTTGATAAGCAATGATAAGCATCTGAAATCAAATGGTCGAGATAGATAATCTTTTATAGAACTCTCGGAGAATGAACTAAGAAACTAGATGAAATAAATTGCTAGTCTCACTGATAGGCGAAAACCCTTACCTGGAGTGTAAAACTCAAGGTTTAGCACTGGAAACTAGTGCCTCGAGAAGCACAATCTTTCAGAGAACTTTATAAGAAAGGGCTTATAGTCTGGAAGATAATGCTTCTCCCACTGAATAACCTTTTCTGGAAGCAGATTATTAAGAAGAAGCAGAAGAAGAAGCAGAAGAAGAAGAAGAAGAAGAAGAAGAAGAAGAAGAAGAAGAAGAAGAAGAAGAAGAAGATAAATTTAAAGATTTAATGAGGGTTGACGATAGTGATCCAGTTGATATTATTTATTTATATTACAATAATGATGAAGTATTCCATCTTATGATGATGGACACATTATAGCAAAATGGGAAACTTGGAAAGAATACGAACTGGATTAGAAAATGGTTAAATAACACAGATTACAATTAGACTGTTATAACATAATTATGAGTTGTGGTGTGGTGATGTTGAGTATCTGTATGAAATTACTTCCAATCTACATGACAATTTGGACAGATGGAATAGAAAGCAGAGGTTGTAATATTAAATTTATTTCTTGAAAAATGTATTAAAGTTCAACCTGACATGGAAAACTTCTTGGTTGTGTTAATAAGTTGCAAACTTATTTCAATTGCCAAAATTATACGGTATTTCAAATTGACAAATCAAATATTTATGTTAGCTAATTTTATAATTAAATAATATATATTTTCTATTTTAAAAAAAATATATAGTTTAAAAATTTAACTGTTTTGGAAAAAATAATTTGCTTAACAAAATGAATAAATTGTCTTTTAGACAAAATATTTTGATTTAAAAAAAATAATAATTTTGTTTTAAATGACATTTTGTTCTGAAAATTATTCTAAGGAAAATTTTTTGCATATTAAAAAAATTATATTTGTGCACTAAAATTACATTAAATAATGAAGATCATTTCTCTTATTAAACATAAATTTCCAAATTAGGATTAAACTTACTCATTAAAAAATATTTTACCAATAATATTTTGAAATTTTAAAATCTTAAAATTTTTAAATTCTTATTAAAAATTTAAATAATTTAAAAAATTTAATCACAAATTTTATAATTGAAGAGAAATGTAAATATAATTTGTCACCATTTCTCTCTCTCTCTCTCTCTCTCTCTCTCTCTCTCTCTCTCTCTCTCTCTCTCTCTCTCTCTCTCTCTCTCTCTCTCTTTATATATATATATATATTTATATATATATATATATATATATATATATATATATATATATATATATATATATATATATATATATATATATATATATATATATGTTATATATATATATATATATATATATATATATATATATATATATACTATAATCTACACACCAGTTCCTTTCCCATGACTGGGGTTAAGGTAGGTCGCATGCACCGGAAACAGAATAGTAGTAGAAAAATATGATGCAAGTCCAAATGAAAGCCCAGCCTTACCGCTCCCTTTATACCTTTTAGTGAGAACTCGTCGCAGTCAGAAAATCCACCCTAGAGCTTCACGGGACCTCGATGGACCCTCACTATGGTATCTCATCAATGTGGGATTCATCCCTTGGTCCAGGTGGGCCACGACCATACCCCATTCACTCCTATTATGCACCTTTCTTCTCGTTTCTGCCAAATTCGCATTTCTCTCCTCCAGGCATTGTTTACTGACTCAATCCACTTTTTCTTCGGTCTACCAGCCGGTCGATTCCCAGCACTCCCACCACTATACATCCGCTTAACCAACCGATTACCATCCATCCTTTCCACATGATCAAACCATCTCAACGTACTTTCATTTATTCTCTCATTTATCCCTTTTTTCACACTACGCAACTCTCTAATACGTTCATTCCTCATTCTTTTATCAATTCTTCTCACACCTAACACACCCATAAGATTGTCCATCTGAACACACTGTATTTTAGATCTATACCTCTAATTCCAGACCATAGTCTCACTTCTATACATTGATACAGGTAACAACAAACCCTCATGTAAGACCCTAGCGCACTAAGACTTAGTCCCTTTATATCCACCAACGATTTAATTGCACCAGCTACCATCCTGACATTCACAACTTTCCTACTACACTCTACATCATCCGTTCCCTTATCATCCAACATATATCCTAAATATTTAAACCCAGACACATGCTCCAGCTGCTCACCATCTAAATAACTTCATACCGAAGACTGTCCTCACTAACAACCATAACCTTACTCTTATATGTGATTAATTTCAAACCCCCCCCCCTTTTACACACCCTGCCAAATCTCTCTACTAATCTTCTCAAACTCTCTTCAGATTCGTTACACAAAACAAAATCATCCGCATATAATCTCTTCCATTCTCCATCATTCTAACACCATCGCCTGCTACCCCACCTCTAATTCTTTCATAACTCTAGCCATATACAATTAAATATATATATATATATATATATATATAGATTCTTAGTAATATATAAAGGTATATATATATATATATATATATATATATATATATATATATATATATATATATATATATATATATATATATATATATATATATATATATATATATATATATATTTTTTTTTATTTTTTTTAAATTAAGGATCTCAAGTTGAGAAAGGCAAAATGCCTACACAATATCCATCAAAGAAACCCATCGCACAATTTCTACATTAATAAACGATCTGCCTCAATATTCTAGCCTTGAATTTTATAAATGTTGAAGAACTAACATAATATCCACACACATAACAAAATGAATCTGCCAACGTTTTACACTGTCTACTTGCAATTTTATAAATGTTTATTATATTATTACTAATATTCTGAAAATTATAAAAGATATTTAAGTTTGGTACCTCACCTTCAATTAAAGCCGTTTTCCATTTATGCATTATAGCAAAGAAGACATATATCAGCATATATATATATATATATATATATATATATATATATATATATATATATATATATATATATATATATATATATATATATATATATATATATATATATATATATATATATATATATATATATATATATATATATTTTATATTTCACCACCGCTCACAAGTTAAAAGCCCCCATTTAAGAGGCAAAATAAACAAAATCACAAACTAACTAAATTATGATATACTGCACGTGGCCTTAAAGTGAGAGAGATTAAATTATAGGAAACACAGAAGGTGGAAGAGAATCTACAGAACAGAGGTGGCAGGAAAGAAGGAGGCACCGCAGCGAACTAGTCTAGAGTTGCTAATATCAACACAAAATCATGTGCCGACACAGCACCCCTTGTGCTACGAGGGCGTCTTAAAGGTGGTGGTACGCGAGAAAGTTTCCTCGAGCACTTGCCGCTACGGCAAATTTCCATAGAAAAGCAGGATAAAGCACCAACATTGCGCAGCAAAGATAGAGGGTCAAGTGAACTAGAAAGTACAGGACAGTTTATTAGTCTTTTGACTTGACCCTATCCAAAAGCCGGGTGAAACCTGAGCCCCCCAGATAAGAGAAGAATAATTCCTGGCCACACGGTGGATGAGACCCTTGTATAACTGGAGTAATTGTGAAGAGGAAAAAAAGTCTCAGTCTAAACAGAACTCTGGGTTTCTTTGAGGGGCCGTTCTCAGCAACCATCGTGACGTGAGGCTTCCAAGACATTTTTTGTTTATGTTAAGGTTAAGATTGCTGAGGCTTATCAACAGGGAGAGACAGAAACCGTCGAAAGAGATAGAAAGAAGGTGTCTTAGAGAGGGAGATTGCAAAAGCTGTCTTCAAAGAAATAAATTTCACAGGTTGAGATGACCCCAATTTTGAAATTCTATCCAGATTCAGCGAATGGAATCGGAAAGATTAAGACGAGAGGCACTTCTAGAAGTAAAAGGAGCAGAATTGAAATGAGTAGAAGAATGAAGGGTCCGAGTCATAGGTATATGAGTGGATAGAGTTTTAGATGTGCAGATGAGAAGATCATTAATGAAAAAGTAAGAATAAAGTAGAGATAAGACAGAACCCCTGAGGAACACCACTAATGATGAAAAGAAGAACTCGCCCCATCAACAACAGCCAATATTGAATGATTTGAAAGAAAGCTAGACATAAGTAAGCAAAGAGAAAGAGGAAATCCAAAGGAGGAGCTTGGAGGGCAGTGACGCGTGCCATACCCTGTCAAATGCTTGATATGTCAAGCGTCACCACGCAAGTCTCCCCGTAATTCTTGCTGAAAACCATAAATCTGTTAGATAGGAAAGTATATCATCAGTAGACCTCGAG
>JABUQX010019362.1:7500-10000 GCA_015478945.1 Trachelipus rathkii | reverse complement strand
ACCTTACTACAAAAGCTTAAAAGATAACCAACCTACCATTTGAAGAATATACTCCGCAAACAAAAATTTTCTTTAGTCTCCTTAATATTACTTAAAAAGGGACAAAAATGTCGAAAAATTTTAAGTAGATAGAATTTTAAATGTTTTTAATTTATTTAGCTGTTGTAATTAATATGTAGCCTGAATAGCATGTGAATATAAAGCAACAGGTATTATACCAACATTAAATATTAAGCGAGCATAGCTTAATATTAGATTATATTATATATATATATACTTTATATATATATATATATTATATATATATAGTATATATATATATATAATTATATATATATATATATAATATATATAATATATATATTATATATATTATATATTATATATATTTATTAAATTTATTTCAGGCTGCTTCTTTATACTACAATCTAACTCAAAGCATTTTTACGATTACGATCAATTTACGAATAAAAAAGGTAGTGTATTTTTAAGTTTACAAATATATATATATTATATATATTATATATATTATATATATATATATATTACTATATATATATATAGTATATATATTATAATATATATATAAATGTATATATATATATATATAAAAAGGACCTTTATGTTTTAAAGACTTCTGTTGAGTTTTGATTTTTTTTTTTGTGGTTTTTTTTTATATTCTAGTATATGATCCTAAACATCAATTTAAGGGGTGAAAAACATGATTCGAAATATATAGGACCAGTTACGTTTTACGACTCCGTCAGTTTTTTAAATTTTTTTTTTTTTAACTAAGGGAATACCAAGGGTAAACCGCAAAGATGGCAGAGTCGGGGTCTCTTCGGGCCTCCGGGAACGACAGGGTACGACTATTTTCCCCCCTCCGGAGGGTCTCGGAACCCCCGCTCTTTGGTAATTTGGGTGTCGTCGCGGGGGTTCCTCGCCCCTCCCCTACGGGTATGGAAAACGTTTCCCCCCCCCTCTGTCCCCCGTCGGCTTCGAGCCCCCTAATTTTTTTTTTTTTTTTTAATTATTTTTAATTATTATTTTCTTACTTTTTTTTAATAAGCTTTGATACGCTCGATTTTAAATATTTTATTGGTTTTTCTGTGAGTATCATTATGTGTTGAGATATCATTTTTAAATTTATTGACAAATGTGATTTTTAAATAATTAATTTAAATATTCGAACTTTTGAATCATGTTCATTCACCACTGAAATTCATTAATAGTATCATATACTTAGCAATATGTTAAAAAAAAACAAAAAAAATCAAAACTGGACGGAGTCTTAAAACATAACAGGGCCAGTATATATATATATATATATGCTAGATGGATATAAATGTATAAATAATATAATATATATATTATATATATTATATATATATATATAATATATATATATATATATATCATATAATATATATATATAAAATATATATACTAATTAATATATATATATAATATATATATATCTATCCCAGGGCATGGGAAATATAATCTGGATTCTGGAGAATGCAATTCGGATCAACTCACTTGTGTTCCTCAAGACGATTGTGAACGTAAGTCAAATTGCTTTTGGTAGCTTAAAACTTCGTAATCTACAATCATTCCTGTATAAATTTTAATTTAGATCCAAACTTTAAGATTGAATAACTTAAACTTACTTTAAAATCTAAGCGAATTCGTGTCAATTAAATAAATTGCATAATAGAAATTGAAATATATTATTACATTGGGAACGTAAGACTAGTTTGTCAGTTAATGAGCCTTGTTAAATATTTTAGTCGAATGTCCCTATGGCTTTGATAAGCTGAAAAACGGTGGAGCGTGCTACTTTATTTCAAACGAAACTTTTAATCCTACAAGAACAATTCACGAAGCTGAAGATTATTGTGACGTCCTTAATTCAAAGCTCCTGTGGATAGATTCAAAGGTAGTTTAAAATTATGAAATTGTAGTTAACATAATTAGCAAACTTTAATAAATAACTTAATTTTTTTATAGGAGCTTCGTGATCTTATAAATTTTTTCAAAAATTTGACCGGAGTAGTTGGTACAAACACATCTATGCTCACCCCTATACCACCGACAACAGAACCTTTAACCACAACTGAAGGTATTAATCCTGACCTCGAAGTGACAGAACCGCCCATTGAATCGGGGCAAGATATGGAAGTACAAAAACATGAATTATTCTTCATAGCTGCAGAATATGATAAATCCAAAGGATCCTGGATTTGGGAAGGAACTCATGACAAAATTGATTGGGACATGTAAGAAAATCTAAGGTTTAATATAGACAATACTAATGGAGGAATATTTTTTCGGAATTTAACACTAAATGTTTTTCAGATTACTGTATGGAACTCCTAATGTTAAAGAAAGCCTCAAAGCAATTGATAGTATTAACATAAACAAATGCTTAGCCCTTAACTTAACAGCAGCATCAGAAGAGAAAGGACCAATTATTAAAGAAAGCGAATGTATAATGAAC
>JABUQX010019362.1:0-2500 GCA_015478945.1 Trachelipus rathkii | reverse complement strand
TTATTCCATCTATGCCTGCAGATTTACCATTCAACTTTCTCACCCTATCCATTACCTCATCCCAACTAATTACATCATCCCTAACATACTTATTTCTTCTTGCACCAACAAACCCACATACATTCACTATCACCTCTTTATTTTTGCCAATGTTATGCAGATTTTTGATGTGTTCCCTCTACACTCTTCTCACACCCATTATTATATCAGTTACGAAAGCACCATCCTTATTCATTATTCCAAGCAGATTCCCTTTGCTCCCATTTCTTATCCTTATTCGCATCCTTCCAGAAAAGCTTCCTATTCCCTTGTAAGTCCCCATTCATCCTTCTTCCAAACTATTCATTTACCTCATTTTTCCTCTTACGTATGCAACTTTGTCTTCCTTTTTTCCTCCTTTATATAATTTCAAACATCTTTCTTTTGAGACCTCATCATTTGCTTTTAGCACATTCAACCACGAATCATTTTTACTTTTAACCACTTGTATCACCTCTTCATTCCTCCATTCCTACATTCACTGTTGAGATTCTTACTTCCTAATTTACCACATCAACATACTTTTCTTGCACTTCTAATAAAGGCTTCCTTTATTTGTGCCCAGATTTGTTCAGTTTCATGTTGTTCACATTCAACTGATTTATTTGCAAACGCTCCTAAATAGTTTTTTTATTGTTCACTTAATTTCACACACTTAATTCTACCCACTTCCTTCCTTCCTTCTTTCCTTTCGATCCAAGCCCCCACTAACTTAATCTTACATAAAACAACAGAATGATTCGATAATCCGATTCCTAACCCTTCACTGATTTAACATCCATCACATACTTCAACATCTCTATCTTCACCAACAGAAAATCAATCATACTTTTCACTTCCATAACATCTGCACTTACACCAACTCTAGTACTTTTCACTTCCATAACATCTGTACTTACACCAGCTCTAGCACTTTTCACTTCCATAGCATCTGTACTTACACCAACTCTAGTATTTATGAATACTCTTGTGTTTGAAGAAAGTATTACTTACACACACACACTTCTTTCTTCACATCAATCAATCCTCCTACCATTCTCATTTTCTCCCGTCACCCCAAATTTAGCTGTTATACCATCCCTTTTCTGATCACCTATACAACCATTTAAACCGCCCACCAACTCATTTTCACTCAATCAATACCAATCCTTTCATCTTTGTTTAAGTCACAGCGAGCAAATCAAATTTACCTTTTATAAATACATCCATCGCCTCTCTCTCCTCTTCTTCTCGAAGTTTATTCCTCTGATATTTCATGTACTCATAACGATTCATACAATTTCGCCGAAAGATAATGGTAGCTTACAGCGATCACGCAATATCCGAGACCTGCAATAGCAAACCCAGCAAGAGATAAGTGGTAGTTGGCAGCTTACCTAACTACCACTGTCCATTTAGTTGCCTTCTACGACACCCAGAACATATGCTGGCCTGCGTGCAATTCTTCCGTCCTTACATAGAGATGCCAGTAGTATACCTAAGAAGAGAGACCTTCTTATCTAACCACAAACCACAAAACTGATAAGGAGGCGAACCATTGGGAACTGATCTGTCACGGAAAATACACTACACACCATAAGCCCAATGAGAAGTACTTTCGTCGCTTCGAGTGCGCTACTTTATATAATATTATATATATATATATATTATATAATTATATATTATATTATTGTATTATTATATATATATATATATTATATATATATATATATAATATATATATATATATATATATAAAACACGCCTGTCACGCGAAAAAAATTGATTAACGCCCTGTTGTATAATATATTATATATATATTATATATATTATATATATACTATATATATATATATATTATATATCTATATATATATATATTATATATATATATAATATATACGGATAAACTTAAGAACTCTTTTGACTTCAATCGATATTTTAACTTAGAAATATCGAGGAAACTCATTTGGGAATAAACGAGATTTTTTAACATTGCTTATATTCATTAAAGCATTAATGAAAACTTCCAATATATATATATATATATATATATATATATATATATATATATATTATATATATATATATATATATTATATATATAGTAAATTATATATATATATATATTATATAATTGCCATAAATTTTGTAATAAAATATCGTAAGGTTTCGAGCCATTTTTGTGTTTTCCTTTTTTTTTGTGAATAATATGAATCTAAAAGATATACTTCGAACTTTGAGGGTTTTGGTTTTAATTTCCAAAAGACTTTTGTTAATCGATCATCTAACAATCATACTCGTAATTTTGAAAAGGCCAAGGTCACATTGCGTACAACCAATAATGGTAATGCACTTTCTAACTGATCTTTTGCAGCTTGCTGCTCAAACATCATCCTCCTTTACCTATTATCCACTATTTTCTCTAAATGACATCTTTTTATAAGTATCAAAATTTGTTCTTAACCATATTTGAAAGAGA
>JABUQX010019361.1:37500-47883 GCA_015478945.1 Trachelipus rathkii | reverse complement strand
CCGATTTTATATTAAATTTTTTTTTTCAAAAATGGAAATATTTTCGGATAATTACGTATATATATATATATTATATATATATATAGATATTATTATATATTATATATATATATTATATATATATATATATATATATATATATATATATATATATATATATATATGATATATATATATATATATTATAATAGGATATATAAAATATATATATATATATATATATATATATATATATATTATATATATAATATTATAATATATAATATTATATATATATTATATATTATATATATTATATATTATATATATTTATATATATATATATATTATATAATTATATATATTATATATATATATACATATATATAATTATTATATATATATATCTATTATATATATATATATATATATATATATTATATATATTATATTATATATACTATATATATATTATATATATATATATATATTTATATATATTATATATACTTACTGCTTTATGTACAGTCGTTATTATGATTTAAAACTACGAAACCTTAGATAGTAGAACCGCATAGATAAAACAGGAGTCGGGTCCTCCGGCCTCTAGCGTGGCGAACGGAGAGGGGACTTTCGTTCCCCTCTGACCCCATCGGCTCGAGGCCCCGAAAACAATTTCGAGAATTTTTTTTTTTACTGTTTTTGTTTGTTAAAATAAAACAAAAAGAATAATAATAAATTTTATGCATCGGTGTTGCCGGGTTATCCGAAAATATTTCATTTTTAAAAAATATTTAATTTAAATGTTTTTTTTAAAATTATTTAAAATATTCGAACTTTTGAATACTTGTCCCTTAAAATTAAATTTTTTGTTAAAATCATAAAAAAGTCAATATAATTAAAAAAAAAAAAAGAGAAAAAGAAAAGGAAAGGAAAAAGAATTATATTATATCATATATTATATTATATTATTATATATATTATATATAGTATATATATATATAATATAAATATAATATATATATATGTATTATATATATATATATATATATATATATATTATATATATATATAATATATTATATATATATATATAGTATATATATAGATATATATATATATATATAATATATATATGTTAATATATATATAAATAATATATATATAGATAGTATATATATATATATATATATATTATAGATATAATATATATAATATAATATATATTATATATATATATATATATATATATATATATATATAGTTTACATATTATAAATTCTAGATATATACTCTATAAATTTATTTTATATATATATATATAAGTAGTATAGGTGGAGATCGACGGCCAGCGAATATTCGCCATCTTCGTCGAATACCCTAATCCGTTAATTTTGCGCATTTTTGGTACTTTTTTTACTAATTTTTACCATTTTTTTTAGGAATTTTTTCGCTTTTTTAGCGTTTTGTCTATAATTCAGGTCAAGATCCCCAACTCCGGAAGATTTTGGGGTTTTTCCCATTGGCAGCCCTGCACGTCGAAGGCAAAGACTTGAAAACCATATCGAAGGTTTTTGGAAATTCCAGTCATGTCGGCAGCTGACTTGGAAATTTCCATCATTTCATTAGATTTTGACGTTTGATACGTCAAACCTAGGGTTTTTAAGGTCGGTGAGACCGAATTTAAGGTCTGGAAGACCGTTTTCGGAGGTTTAGCCTCCCGAAAGGGGGGCGGAGCCCCCCAAAGGGGGCTTTTTGGTTCCTAGAAGGTTTTAAATGATCGATAGATCATTTTTGATGGTTCCAATCGATTTATCATGATCGATTACCCCTAAATCAATCTTTAAATCGTCTTTCTACGTGCTCTGGTTGGCATTTAACAATGAAAAATGTATTCGAAAGAAATTAATTACAATAATTAACATTCGATTAATCGTTGTAGTAATAGGACCACTCCCGCGGCCACCGTTTTCTATATAAATGAATAGAGATATATTAGGCTTAGGGGGAGGATTGATAGCCCGAAGGGCTATCAATCCGACAAACAGACAAAACCGAAGGTTTTGTCTGTGTTTGTTTGTATTATTTTTTATTACGCGCGCGTGCGCATACACACACACATACACACACACACCCTTTTCGATATGAAGGAGCAGAGATATTTGCTTCAAACTTGGTATGTGGTCATTGTGTGTGATAAACTGATCACACGCGAGGTTTGGTGACCCTAGGTCACCCCTAAGGGGGTGCTGCCCCCTTAGCGTCAAGGTCAAATTCGCCCTGAAAGTCCTGTTAGGCTTAACGAATCGAAGTGAAATTTGGATGTGAGTTATATGATGACGCAATCTCGTCGGAGCCGAGATTACGTCCCTCTGCGTCCCCCCCTGGAAGGGGGGACGCTGCCCCACAAAAAATTAAAAATGATCGTAGAAGACTGAAACTCGGAGAAAGGCTGGAGGAGACGGAGTCGGAGTCGGAGGTCGGAGACGGCGAGTTTGGATCGGATTCAGGTTTCGGGTCCAGGGACCCCCGGAGGTGGGGTCCCTTCCTTGAAAAGAAGAAAGAAATGCATGGAATGGCAAAAAAAAACAAGGAAGAAGAAGAGAAGAAGGAAGACAGGAGGAGGAAGGAGGGAAGGAGAGGAAAGAAGAATGAAGAATGAGGAAGGATTCAGAGTTTGTAGTGGCACCGGTGCTGGAGCCGGTGCGTTGCCGACATAGTAAACATTCATTTAATAATACAAGTCATTATGTTTACATACTGCTTCTGTTTCTAACATGTACATATTCGTCAATGCATTGCATCATGCAGAGGATAACCTTTATTTTCTAAATGTTGAAGACTAACATTTCTATTTTCAATCCTCATTTTCTTTTTATAACTTTTAAAAAATATAATTTTTTTTCTAAGTTGAAGCATACATATACTGTTTACTATTTTTTTTTATAATTTTTTTTTTTACATTTATACTTTGTGTTTAACTTTATTTTTTTAATTTTTATTTTTTTATTTTTTTTATTTTTCTAACTTTATTTTTATTTTTCTAACTTTATTTTTATTTTTTTATTTTTTATTTTTTCATTTTTATTTTTTTTTTATTTTTATTTAAATTTACTTTTCTAACTTTATTTTTTTGAAAGTTTTATTTTACATTTATACTTTGTTTAATTTTTTTTATTTTAACTTTTTAATTTTTTTTTTTTTTTAAATTTAAATTTTAATTTTTTTTTTCTATTTTTTTATTTTTCTATTTTATTTATTTTTATTTCTTTAAAACTTTTTGTTTTGTTAAAATTTTTTATACTTTTCATGTTTATAACGTAAAAATTTACGTTTTTACATACCCTAAATCAGTAAATCAGTAAATCAAACCACCCACCCCACCTTCCACCATTCTGTGATGTATATTGATCTATTGATCTATTGATTCAAGTCACATTTCGAGTATCCTTTTTGGATAAACATAACATGAAATCAAGTTCTTTATACAAAAATCAATGAATATATGCTGACGTAACAAAGTTTTCACATTAATAAAGCTAACATGACATCATCTGAACTAAGAAAATAATGTACAACAACAAACCTAACAACTTACACATGAATAAACTGTTAACATTAACAAAGTCCCACACTTAGCACCAGTAAAGAAACTAACATTACATGCGAAACGAACTGTTAACCTTAACAAAGTTCCATACTTGGCAATAGTAAGTAACTAACATTACATGCAAAACGTAACCTATTCTTACTTTTTGAAGCATGTCTCTAACATATCAATGCTAATTTTACATTAACACAGTAACATTTAGCAAAAATTTACCACAACATTGGTTAATTATCATACTGATCAACGAATATACTCTAACGTAATAAGGTTTCCACATCAATAAAGCTAACATGAACTAAGAAAATAATGTACAACGACAAACCTGACACATCTTAAGCCCGAAAAAACTGATATCATTAACAAAGTTCCATACTAGGCAATAGTAAGTAACTAACATTACATGCAAAAACGTAACCTATTCACACTTTTTCAAGCATGTCTCTAACATATCAATGTTAATTTTACATTAACACAGTAATATTTAACAAAGATTTAACGTATCCTGACCTCACGTGTTGTAAAAGAAATAAAATGACACACACACACACACACACACACACACACACACACACACAACACACACACACACACACACACACACACACACACACACACACACACACACACACACACACACACACACACACGCACACACACCTAAAATATTTTTAGGCTTATCTCTTTTTAGGCTCCGCCCCCTTTCAGAAAAAATCAACTCGAAACATGAAAATGATTTTATGTAAGGGTTAATAAAAATAACTTTATTATTTACATTTTATTATTCATAATATTTGTACATGGAAAAACATTAAACATTATACATTATACATAGATAAATATTTATAATATATTAAATGGAAATTAATGTACCCTTATAACCATATGATGCAGTGCGACATGAATTTTTAATAAAGATTCGCTTATCGGTTGTGTGCTGGATCATTTTAGTACCAGCAACAATACTGACACCTCCATATTTCCCAGGCTGAAAAGTTGTAGTAGGCACACTATAACATAACCCTCCTCTGTTACTTCCGTGTAAATTAGCATTAGGATTCTGTGACTCGTCTATTCGTGCAGCTTTTTTATGAGGTAGGTCATCGTCTCGTACATCATCTTTATCAACATTATCAAATTGTATTTCATTCATTGCCTTCACTGTAACATCATGGTTTTTGATATCATTGTACAATGACTCATCATGACCTATACTATTTTCAGAGCAACGATCATACGTTAACTTTAACAATTTTTCAAAATTAATAGTATCTTTTGTATCTTTATTGATTGTAAGACCTTTGGCTTTTACAATATATTTTATATTTCCATCTGCTGTTCTTATTCTAACAGCATAAGACTTAGGTCCAGTACACACAAAGGAATCGGCGTATGCCTCAGAACCGTAATCTGCTATTTCATCTGTTAGTTCACCTAAAAAGTTTCCTGTTTCAATAACTTCATCGTTTTCTCCAGCGACAAAAATACAAGAGTCTGTATCGCAGTACAATGCCCTTTGTTTGACTTTGTTAAGGAGCTCGTATAATTTTATACGTGCATATGCAGTCGTAAACGATGCGATAGGAATATTTGTAGCAGTTGACGTGCGTTCGGCTAGTGCATTTTTGACAACTGTTACAACATATTTACAGCCTATTGGAATAACGCTAGTGACTTCATTGTCACATTGATTGATTAGTTCCCATACTTGTTTATCACTAGTACATACTACATCGCCTCTTGTAGGCGTATTTTGTGCAAATTTTCCCCAAAGAGAATTGAGACATAATTTTGCAATGAACCGCATTCCAGGGTTTTTCTTGATATTGTTAATATCAAGTTCGACACCTTCCTTTTCTCTGAAAAGACGGACAAACTCTTTAAGTTTTTCCTCGAAATCAGGATCGTCTTCGTGAATATTATTTGGTGGTCCTGATGCCTCTGTTTTTATTTTTAAAAAGTGGTTCACATATCCTTCAAATAAAAACTCCTTCTCTTTAAACGACCAAACTTCAAAAATTTTAATTATTTCGTAACCCATCTCTAATGCTAACTGAATTTCAGGTGTTGTGTATACACCTTCAATAGCACGTTCATTCTTATCATGATTGCATTTCGCACAATTTTCTTCAACACATTTTACACAGAGTGGAAATATTAATTTATTTTTGACTCGTTTAGCGAGGACGGGGATGTATAAGTCTTGAGGAGGAAGAATCTTAATGTAAGCTGTACCGAAATATTTATCATTGATACCATTCTTAAATGATTCAATGTCAGGTACTTTATCACCTATTAGTTTTTCAGGGGGTCCACAAGGATACTTCATTCGTTTCTGAACATAAGGGTAAAGCGATGTATAGTCTAAATACATGATCTTCTGTCCTTTAGTTGGAGGGTAGTAATGTACGAATGGTTCAGTGCGGCCTCCAAACAATGAATTATCTATTATGAGTCTGTTGTTAACAACATCATTGCTAAGACGTTGAATATAGTCACTAATGCTTATGTTTTCATCGGTATGATCAGGATCTTGAATGATTTGGGTCTTTTGAACCTTCCATTCACATTCCCACACACGTACTACATTAAACCCTGCTTCTTTATACCTATCTTCTTGTTTCATGGTGAGATTGTAGCGGTCAACAGCCGATACGTTATGCAACATCCCTTTTCCTTTATTGCAGTCTTTATGTCCATGCCATGCACAACCATGGTATAGGAAAGCAGTTTTCACTCCTTTTACATAACCAAACCCATCAGGGTAAAGCCACTTGTTCTTAATTTTAAACCCTTTCTCTCCACCGTTACGAGCATGCCTTATGTCTATATTGTTCAATTTTTCTTGATACAAGAGCCAGCGAATTGCTTCGTAGGTGAAAGGTTTAGGGTTCTCTCGACCTAGAATAGTAATTTTTTCCTCGGGCATAAACACATTTTTATAAAGTGTAAAGCATAAAGATGCAATTGTTGTGTTGTTATCTAGACAATCTATATCAAATTCTTTAATGAAGCTACCTCTAAACTTCTCAAAACATTTTCTTAGTATATTAACATCTTGTACACAATACTTTTCACATTCTTCAAAAATATTGTATTCTTTGCCTATAAACTTATTATAGTACTCTTCAAATTCTAGCTTTTCATCTGTTGACATTTTATCTACTTCGAAGAATTTCTTATCAGGAATAGGTCCTTTATAATTCAATGTATCTTCATTTAAAAATGTATAGGGAAAGAAACCCTTGGAATTGTCTTTTTCACTAACACCCATGCATTTAGGCAAGCTTTTCAATGCACATGGTGTGAAAAGCAATGTATCCCTGAAGACTATATTTCCATTCGATCCCATTGAAATTATTTTATTACCTCTTTTTAAAGGGTTTCTGCTGATAGAATCTGAACTTGGGTGTGTCAGTAATGATGCATATACGAACTGATGATCAAATTTTCCACCATTATGTGCAGCAACAACTACTTTTGACTCAGGATTTTTCTCTGAAAACTCCATCAGGAAGTCTATAAATTGATTTACAGGTGTTTTTTCGGTCTCTAATTTAAATGTTCTTGTTCTTGGACCACAATGTGAGCATACCTGTTCACCTTCCTTATCTGTACACATTTCGCATATCATCTGGCATACCAGTAAATAAGGAAGCAATTCTATTATTCTTCTTCCTTTACCATCATAACCTTTATCTTCCTGGTATGTTTCGATATCATAGTAACATGTATAAACCACCGGTCCTGTATCTTATTTTTCTTTTTCTTCATGTAACATATATGGTATTCATCTTCTTTAGGCTCGTATAATGTACTGCATGTTTTGCAATAAGCTTTTGTGCAATCGTGTTTGAAACTACCGTGGCGATCAGCCTTTATTTGCACAAGGCAGAGTTTGCAAATCTTAATTTTCTTGCACGTATTATTATCCTGATGTTTTTTAAAACAGAATGCATTATAAAATTCACGATTACATTCACGACATTCATGGAATATACCATCGTGATCAAATGAGCCTTGACACTTATCGTATAGACACTGTCTACATCCATAATGTTCACAGTCTAATTTATGCGCGATATTATTACTGTTGAAAGTGTAACAATAAGTGCAAAAGATACCGTTCATATATTTATTCTTTTTCTTGGTGTTCTCAAAACATAACTTTAACTTATCTTCTTTTATAGCATAGTAATGATTTACTCCATCATGGCCTATAATGTATAAAGATTTCAGTTCTCGTTAGATGGATTATAAAGTATTTTTACTCCATTACCTTCAGGACCAAATACGACTATACGGCATTTTTCGATATTCTCGATTTTTTCAAAATCAGTTACTATGAAAGAATCTGTATATTCCATACCACATTTTTTAGCTAATGCTTCTGCTTCATTCTCTATTGTATACGAATGTATATTCTTGGGCTCTATACATTCTCTCGCTATTTTCCTAAACAGGACAACAGCTTTGAAAGCACAACCTACATCTCCTTTCTCTAGATGAACTTTACTAATGTAACGATGTTTGAAACTAAGATTTTGTGGCTCGAATGCGTCAGTTTTACAGTCAACGCCTTTTCCTTAGCTATCATGAACACGGTAGCTACTACTTTGAATTTGGTAAAGGACGCCTTATCACCGGACTGGAATGATCCTTCCAAACGTCTCATCATCTCTTTCACCCCAATATTGTCTAGTATATCTCTATAACTGATGTTTACATAGTATTTCCGGTCAGGTGACTGATCATCGCCAAAAGTGAAATTGATACCCACCCTCATACGTGTACTATCATATTCTAAGTCTTGTAATATAGCATCAATGACTTCACTCACAACCATTTCAAACGAGGCTTCAAGATCTCTTGGTCCATGGAAAAAGTTTTCGTCAATAACCTTAACTTCATAGGTATGACGTTCCATTGACTTTTTAAGTTTCTCTACAGAGATGTGCGTTATGTCCGTTATAGTGGTCTTTCTCTTCTTATTAGAGGGATTCATTCTCGAAGGGCTAGCCTGGAATAAATAGTCATTATTATTATTTATGATATATTAGACAATTAAAATCAAGTTTTCATACAATTAGGGCACTATACCAATAATATATTAGTTTAACATAGTATTTCTCATTCCATATATTAATTATATAAATATATCTACACAGCAACAACAACATACCATTTTTAAAGGGTGTGTTGATAACGATACGATGAACGCTTTTTACTCAATTGTATGGATGTATATTCAACACGTTTCTGGAAAAGAATAATTTTTTTAGACATGTGCATATATCATTTTCCCTTTATTCTTTAATTAATGATGTATTTAATTACTTTACGTGTCATTAATTATTTATTAGATGTATTACAATGATATTTTTAAATAAAAAAAAAAAAAAAAAACTTACTTCGTTGAATAAGTAATGATTTGAAAAAATCCTCGTGTGTAGATATAAGAACTTGGATGATGATACAACAGGATCCAACGAAGGTGCCTTAAAGTGTTGATCGTAAGAGCTCTTTATTAAGAATGCTCCATCGAGTAGCACGCCGCTTTATATATAACTCAGCTGCCCAAATCTATACAGTGTTGCCAAATAACCTCTGTATGATACGCAGTTGCCAGATTTACCAGTTTGTTTAATAAATATAATAAGTATTGCATCACTTTATGCAAGAGGATATAGCATAAAATCATTTTCATGTTTCGAGTTGATATTTTCTGAAAGGGGGCGGAGTCTAAAAAGAGATAAGCCTAAAAATATATTTCAGGTGTTATATTGGGGAATGTTGTGTGTGTGTGTGGTGTGTGGTGTGGTGTGTGTGTGTGTGTGTGTCGTGTGTGTGTGTGTGTTATTCTTAGTTCATTACACAAGTTAGGTCAGGATACGTTAAATCTTTTGCTTAAATATTACTGTGTTAATTTAAAATAACATTGATATGTTAGAGGACATGCTTGAAAAAGTTGCTGGAATAGGTTACGTTTTTGTCATGTAATGGTTAGTTACTTACTATTGCCTAGTATGGAGCTTTGTTAATGATATCAGGTTTTTTCGGGCTTAATGATGTGGTCAGGTTTGGTCGTTGTACATTATTTTCTTAGTCCATGTTATTTATTGATGTGGAAACCTTATTACGTTAGAGTATATTCGTTGATCAGAATGATAATTAACCAATGTTGTGATAAAGTTTTGCTTAAATGTTCCTGTAGTTAATGTAAAATTAGCATTGATATGTTAGAGAATGCTTCAAAAGTAAGAAATAGGGTTACGTTTTGCATGTAATGTTAGTTACTTACTATTGCCAAGTATGGAACTTGTTAGTTAACAGTTCGTTCGCATGTAATGTTGTTTTCTTTACTTGGTGCTAAGTGTGCACTTTGTTAATTGTTAACAGTTTATTCATGGTAAGTTTGTTAGGTGTTGTTGTCATTATTTTCTTAGTTCAGATGATGTCATGTTAGCTTTATTAATTTGAAAACTTTGTTACGTCAGCATATTTTCATTGATTTTTTGGTATTAAAGAACTGATTTCATGTTATGTTTATCCAAAAATGATACTCAAAATGTGACTTGAATCAATAGATCAACAGATCAATATAAATCACAGAATGGTGGAAGGTGGGGTATGTGTGTGGGTGGTTTGATTTACTGATTTACTGCATGAAAGTATCTAAAAATTTTAACCAAAACAAAAAGTTTAAAGAAATAAAAAATAAATAAAATAGAAAAATAAAAAAATAGAAAAAAAAAATTAAAAATTTAAATAAAGTTCGAAAATTAAAAAAAATTAAA
>JABUQX010019361.1:20000-27500 GCA_015478945.1 Trachelipus rathkii | reverse complement strand
CATTATACTTTAATACCTTAAAGCAGAAACAGTAATCAATAGTAGGTGTTACCTAGCATCAAAGGGATTAGTATGCTTTTGTTTTACTGTTTTACTGCTTTAACTCATATGCTTTACTGCTTTAACTCATATATTTATTAACATTACATACCTTAAAGCAGTAAATCAGTAAATCAATAGAGTGTTACCTTAGCCACCAAAGGTATTAGATATGCTTTTGTCTTTACTGTTTACGCTTATAAACTCATATGCTTTACTGCTATTAACTCATATATTTAATAACATTACATAACCTTAAAGCAGTAAATTCAGTAAATCAAAATAGAGTGTTACCCAGCCCACCAAAGGGATTAGTATTGTTTTTCGTTTAACTAGTTTTACTGCTTATTAACTCATATGCTTTACTGCTTTAACTCTTATATTTATTAACATTACATAACTTAAAGCCAAATAAACTCAATAGAGGTGTTACTAGCAACCAAAGGGCATTAGTATGCTTTTGTTTTACTGTTTTACTGCTTTAACTCATATGCTTTACTGCTTTAACTCATATATTTATTAACATTACATACCTTAAAGCAGTAAATCAGTAAATCAATAGAGGTGTTACCTAGCACAAAGGGATTAGTATGCTTTTGTTTTACGTTTTACTGCTTTAACTCATATGCTTTACTGCTTTTAACTCATTATATTTGATTAACATTACATACCTTAAAGCAGAATCAGAAATCAATAGAGGTGTTACCTAAACACCTAAGGTATTAGTATGCTTTTGTTTTACTGTTTTACTGCTTTAACTCATATGTTTTACTGCTTTAACTCACATATTTATTAACAGTACATACCTTAAGCAGTAAACAGTAAATCAATAGAGGTGTTACTTAGCACAAAGGGATTAGTATGCTTTTGGTTTCTGTTTTACTGCTTTAACTATATGTTTTACTGCTTTATCTCATATATTTATTAACATTAACATACCCTAAAGCAGTAAAATCAGTAAATCAATAGAGGTGTTACCAAACACCAAGGGATTAGTATGCTTTTGTTTACTGCTTTCTGCCTTAACTCATATGCTTTACTGCTTCTAACTAACTCATATTTATTAACATTATGTTTTCTTTTATATTTTTATTTTGTTTTAATACTTTTATTTAAAAATTGTAATGTAAAAGAAAAACACAGGATAAGTGTCTGATATATAAACTTTATTTTAATAAAATGGTACAAAAATTTTATTAAAAACATATACCTATAAAGCAGTAAAACAGTAATCAATAGCGCTGTTGCTTAGCAACAAAGGGATTAGTAAGGCTTTGTTTTACTGCTTTACTGCTTTATGGTTTACTCATATATTTATTAACATTGTTTTCTTTTATATTTTTGTTTTTAATATATATATATTATAACTATAATTTTTTAAAAATTGACCTGATTCAAGTCCCTCAGGTACTTCTTACGCTTCAGATAAATTTAAACGTGTTACCAGAGGACGAACAAGAAAAACACCTTATAATAAACCTAGTTGGATTAAATCGTAATTATGTATAATATAATATAATAATATATAATATAATAATTATATATATATATATACTAATATATATATATAATATATATAATATATAATATATATATATATATACTATATATATAATATATATATATATATATATATAATATATATATATATATATATAATATATATATACTATATATATTATATATATATATATATTAATATATATATATATATATATATATTTTAGGTTGTAATGCCTGATGTATATAATATTTAGTTGTAATGCTTGTATATAAATAAATATGTTATTTTAGACCTTTTTCTTTAACCTTTTTGACTTTATATCACATTTTGGTACATATATATATATATATATATATATATATATATATATATATATATATATATATATCATATATATATATATATTAATATATATATATATATATATATATATATTATATATATATATATACATGTAACGCTTACATGTGTGTCAGTAGTCAACATGGAGGCGAAGGAGGTGGTTGATAAGTATTACTTCAATCTGAGGGAACCAAATAGTTTTGGGGGTTTCACTAGGTTTGCTTTAAGGTTTCCTAATGTTGAGAAAAAAAGAGTTAAAAAAATATTTAGAGGGTGAAGAGGCATTTACTCTACATAAACCTGTAAGAAAAAAATTTCCTACGCGGAAAACCATAGCTCCACAGGTCGATAGTGTATGGCAGATAGATTTAACTGAAATGATTAAATATAGTTCTTATAATGAAGGATTTCAATACATACTTTTTACTATTGACGTATACTCTAGATACTTATGGTTAAAGCCATTAAAAGATAAAAAAATCCAAGACTGTGAGTGATGCAATGAGAGAAATTATAGAAACGGAATGTAGGTGGCCTAAAATGTTCTGGTCAGATAGGGGCGGTGAGTTCTTAGGTAACGCGTTTCAAGAATTAATCAAAGAGTATGATATAAGCTATTACAATACATTTTCCGTAAACAAAGCGGCTATAGTTGAAAGAGTCCAGCGCACTATTAAAGAGCGCATGCATAGGTTATTTTACTAAAATGAATACTTTTAAATATATTGATATACTGGACGATTTAGCTTATTCTTATAACAGATCTTACCATAGAACTATAAAGACAACGCCTTTAGAAATGTTAAAGCTGGATAATCCTGTTATACAACAGGATAAAAAAGTAAGAAAAATTAAAGATAATTCAGGAATAAAGGAAAACGATTATGTAAGAGTATCTCGAACAGAAGAAAGATTCAAAAAAGGATACGAAGCTGGATGGACTACAGAAGTTTTTAAAGTTTGTAATATACGTAGCTTCCCTACTGAAGGTTTAAAATTATATTACCTGGAAGATTTAGATGGAGAAAAGATAAAAGGTGGATTTTATAAACAGGAAATACAGAAAGTACGATTTAATCCTAAAAGTAATGTATATAAAATAGAAAAAATATTAGGTACAAAAGGCCAAGGCAAATCTAAACAGTATTTGGTGAAATGGGTGGGATACCCTGCTAAGTTTAATACTTATATAAAAGCAAGTGAAATTAAGAAACATTAATCGCATATAAAAGATGTAGAAGGAAATCCCTTCCCGTTTACATACGGCGCATTGTTATGCAAAGTTCATATTAGAAAGAAACAGATGCAGTAATTACAGCATAACGGAGTATATATAAGAGGTGTAATCAATTATATTTTTTCATTCATTAACATACTCTCACAGTGTAAAGATAGTATAAGAAAGACACTCCTGTAATAATGGACGAAGTAAGGGTATTCAGAGGATCAAAAATGCAGAGGGGGTATGGCCTTGGTGGATTTTTTGCCAAGTTATGGAGAAGTGCAAGGCCTCTACTCAGGAGAGGTGGGGAATATATAGGTAAAAAAGCTATAAGAACAGGTTTGCATACTATTCAAGATATTGCTGCAGGAAATAATCCTCGTGCAGCATTAAAAAGACGTATTGCCGATGTTTCAGATGAGATGTTGGATGATGTTAAGCGTAAAATAAGGCGTAAAATGTCAGGTCAAGGTCGAGGGGCCAAGAAGATTGTCATAAAGAAAAAGACTAAGCTGAAAAACCCTCTAAAGAAAAAATGTATTGATGTATTTGCTATTTAATTACTAACTGATAACTTTTATACGAGTTGTGTATTACTGTATATAAGTAAGGTTTTTCATGAAAATATTCATTATACGACCAGAACTCGCGCATACAAGATGCATTTCCTTCATCCTTCTAGTCCTGATTGTTGTAAGAGTGAATTGGATCTCTTCTCCATGAACCCTACACAGATTAGCGTAAGCGACTCCAACTTTATCAGTATTAATCCTATGCATTCAATTACCAATACAGATGTTCCTCTAGAGTTCAATATTCCAGGCACTTCTGATCAATACCTAGATCCATCTAATGTGTTTTTATATGTAAAAACGAAATTGACAAAACCTGATGGTACAGATCTTCCTTCGGGTGATGACCATATAGTATATACAGAATCAAATTTCCTGTATACATGCTTCACTCAGGTTGAAGTCTATCTTAACGGAACTTCACTAGGTGCGTCAGCTGCTAATTATCCTTATAGAAGCTATATAGAACATTTGTTAAATTATTCAGATGACGCTAAACAATCTCATCTCCAATCATGTGGTTTTTATAGTTTCAAAGATGAAGCTGCACATATAGATAAAGCAGCTAAAGTCATAAATAATACTTATGAATTTTACGGTCGATTAAATGGCGATATCTTCTCTCAAGAAAGACTCATTCTACCATCTGTAGATACTAGAATCCTTTTAACCCGATCAAATCCTAAATTTGCTCTTAAAATAAAAAGTAAGCCTACTGCTACGGCTGTATGTCCAGAACCTGTTTTCAAACTGTTGGAGGCCTATCTCTATGTTAGAAAAGTGAAATTATCACCACAGCGTCATTTGGAAATTGAAAATTCGCTTTTGAATACTACAGCAAAGTACCCTATTAAGAGAGTTGAAACCAAGATATTTAATTTCACTCAAGAATTATCGAGTATCAATATCCCTAACATTGTAAACGGAAATTTACCACAGAAAGTAATAATAGGGATTGTGGAACATGAAGCCTACTCAGGAAATTATAAAAAGTCGCCCTTTAAATTCACACCTTTCGGACTTAGGGGTATCAGTTTACATGTGAATGGACTTCCTCACGGACGTGATTATGAAATGTTATACAACGGAGACCTATCTCTCTGTACACGCCCTTTTTACGACTTAATAGCCAATACTGTATCATGTAATGATAGCGGGACAGGCTTAAATCTTGAAGAATACGCAAAGAATAGTAATTTATATGCCTATGATCTCACAGCCGACCTTTCAGCTTGTAACGCCTATCATTTAAACATTTTGAGAAAGGGCACCTTAGGACTAAGTCTCTCTTTTGGATCAAGTCTACAATCACCCATCACTGTAGTGGTCTATCTTGAGCATCCTCAACTCATTGAAATTGACAGAGTACGCAACGTACTTTTGAATTATTAAAGATGAATGAAGAGGAAATAAAATCGGTGTTTAAAAATGAACCTCGCTTTTTAGGTGTGTTCGCTATTAACGAAATAAACTCTGTAAAGTTGGAGAAGGATACCTGCTTCATATTCAATACATTGCCTCGTCACATCACCTCAACAGGACATTGGATTTCCGTTTATAGAGCAAAAACGATGCTGTTCACATAATTGATTCTTTGAACTTAAAATTTATATTGAATAATCATTATATCGCCTTATTTTTAAAATATAATAATGTAAGTTGTGTAAAAACTATGTCTTACCCTGTTCAACCCTTATATTCTAATTTATGTGGCGTCTATTGTATTTATTTCATTATATGCTTTTTAAATAATGTATGTTTTAATAAACTTGTAAATATATTTGATGCTAAAAATTTGTATGTCAATGATTTTATAGTTTCTAATTATGTAATAAATGCTTTAAAATGAAAAACGCGATTTTACTACCCTTAAAACTCGTATATATATATATATATATATATATATATATATATATATATATATATATATATATATATATATATATATATATATATATATATATATATATATATATATATATATATATATATATATATATATATATATATATATATATATATATATATATATATATATATATATATATATATATATATAAATGTTTTTAATAAAATTTCGTACAATTTTATTAAAATAAAATGTTTATATAACAGACACTGCGTGTGTTTTTCTTACATTACAATTTTTAAATAAAAAGTATTAAAACAAAATAGAAATAATAATAATAAAAATAATAATAAATAAAAAGTATTAAAACAAAATAAAAAATATAAAAGAAAACATAATGTTAATAAATATATGAGTTAAAGCAGTAAAGCAGAAAGTTAAAGCAGTAAAGCAGTAAAACAAAAGCATACTAATCCCTTTGTTGCTAGGTAACACCTCTATTGATTTACTGATTTACTGCTTTAAGGTATGTAATGTTAATAAATATATGAGTTAAAGCAGTAAAGCATATGAGTTAATTAAAGCAGTAAAACAGTAAAACAAAAACATACTAATCCCTTTGGTGATAGGTAACACCTCTATTGATTTACTGATTTACTGCTTTAAGGTATGTAATGTTAATAAATATATGAGTTAAAGCAGTAAAGCATATGAGTTAAAGCAGTAAAACAGTAAAACAAAAGCATACTAATCCCTTTGGTGTTAGGTAACACCTCTATTGATTTACTGATTTACTGCTTTAAGGTATGTAAAGTATATGTTTTTAATAAAATTTCGTACAATTGTAGTAAAAATGAATGATTCATAGTATATTTGAAAAGAAACTCTTTGACTAGCGGGCGCACGCGGCGGCGGTTACGCGGAAATATTGCGCCTGCGGGCGCACGCGGCGGTTTCGCGGCGGGGGTCACCTGCGGACGCGGACTCGGAAACGTTTGCGTTCACTGCCCAAATGTGTAACTCTTTAGATATATATTCTATCGGGCTAGAAGTGCTAGAAAAAGGCTAACTCATAGTAGGAAGTAGTCTAGCAACTTATAATATACACCAATCGAATCATCATACCTTATAACATAGGGGTAGGCACCAATATTAGGGCTGTTCTATGATCAGGGTAGGCTAGAAAAAGATAACTCATACTAGGAAGCATCCTAGCAACTTATAATATAAACCAATCGATTCCTCATACCTTATAACCTAGGGGTAGACACCAGTACTCAATTCATCAATTGTGAATGAGTCATTTATAGGGCTTCGTCCCGAACGCTCCTCTTGATACCGATCCTTCATCTCAGGACTCATTTTTATTTTAAGTAAAAGGTGTGTGTGTGTATGTGTGTGTATGTGTGTGTGTGTGAGTGTGTAAGTATATGTATATGTATGTGTGTATGGATGATAGCGATTTTACTCTCTCTCTGTTGTATATATATATATATATATATATATATATATATATATATATATATATATATATATATATATATATATATATATATATATATATATATATATATATATATATATATATATATATATATATATATATATAATGCTAAATCGAGATGCACTTTTTCTAAAATTTTAATATAGAATAGCTATTTCCAAAATTTGTGCTATGCATAAAAATGATTTATATATAAGTAACAATTGTTTATATATTAATGGGCATTCAGAGAGCCCAATCTGTTAAGTCCTATACACTTCCTTAAGAGGTTACGGGTCGAGTTCCAGTTCGGTTAGTGACTGGTATAGGTCACTTTTTTAAATTCCCGCAATTTAATGTTATTCCTTGCGGGTGGGATGATTCGCTTCAGAAGATAGAAGATGTTATGCGCAAACGCATGATGCATATACATGTATGCGCAAACGCATGGTACATATACATGACTAAGTAGTAGTATAAAATGACAAG
>JABUQX010019361.1:12500-17500 GCA_015478945.1 Trachelipus rathkii | reverse complement strand
GACTCCCGACTCCCGACTCCCGACTCCCGACTCCCGACTCCCGACTCCCAATGGAAAATGGAACGTGAATTTTTTCCAAAATTATGAACTTTTATTTTCATCGTTATATGCTAAAAAACATTGAAAAAAAAGAATTATGACAATAAATTTTAATAATTTCCAATAATAATAATAATAATTACACTTTTTAACAAAATAGGCACTTTATATTACGAGTAGGCTTACGTACGCACACGTAAACTTGTTGACAAAAAAAAATTACAATATTATTATTTAAATTATGACAATTAATAATAATAATAATAATAATAATAATAATAATAATAATAATAATAATAATAATAATAATAATAATAATAATAATAATAATAATAATAATAATAATAATAATAATAAAATTATTATTATTATTATTATTATTATTATTATTATTATTATTATTATTATTATTATTATTATTATTATTATTATTATTATTATTATTATTATTATTATTTTTTTTTATTATTATTATAATTATTATTATAATAATAATAATAATAATAATAATAATAATAATAATAATAATAATAATAATAATAATAATTATTATTATTATTATTATTATTATTATTATTATTATTATTATTATTATTATTATTATTATTATTATTATATAATAATAATAATAATACACATAATAATAATAATAATAATAATAATAATAATATTATTAATAAATACACAAATTATTATTATTATTATTATTATTATTATTATTATTATTATTATTATTATTATTATTATTATTATTATTATTATTATTATTATTAAAATTGATGCATGATGCTTTCGGGAGGCTGACCTATATATATATATATATATATATATATATAAATATGATATATAAATTTAGATATATATATATATATCTATAAATATTGCAGTAGTATATATATATATATATATATATATATATATATATATATATATATATATATATATATATATATATATATATATATATATATATATATATATGTGAAATCCAGTTTAAAACCACAAATATCTCAATCCATATCTCAAAAACTACAACAGCAACCGGTAAAGCAATGCTGAATTGCTGGTCCAATTTTAGTGCAAAAAATGTAAAAAAAAAATATATATATATATATATATATATATATATATATATATATATATATATATATATATATATATATATATATATATATATATATATATATATATATCAAAACTACAATAGCTACAGCGAAAAGGAATACATTTTTGGAATCCTGGTAAAATTTTAGATAGGAAAATGTAAAAAAATAAAAAATAAAAATTATTGTTAATAATTATAGTAATATAGATTAGAGAGCCTATTTAGAGACCTTTATTGGTTACTCGTTAAAATAAATAGACTTTATTAAATTTGCTTTTTTAACTAAAGAATACCAAGGGTATACTGCACCGATGGCTGGAGTCGGGGTCTCGGCCTTCCGGGAAACTACGGGGTAGGACTAATTTCCGGGGAGGGTCTCCGGAACCCACGCTCTTTGGTATTTGGGTGTCGCGGTTCCTCCGCCCCTCACCTACGGGGGATGGAAAACGTCCCCCTGTGTTCCCCGTCGGCTCTAGCCCCTACATTGCCGTGTAATACTTTTACAAATAATATATATATATATATATATTAAGAAAGAAAGAGTATATATATATATATATATATATATATATAGTTAAATATATATATATATATATATATATATATATATATATATATATATATATATATATATATATATACTATGTCCCCTGCTCCTAAAAAAAAAAAAATATTACTAATATATATTTTATTTTTATTTTATTTTATTTCTTATTTTTATATTTTCACCTAACTTAAATTTTACAAGGATTCCAAAAAATGTATTCCTTTCGCTGTAGCGTTGTAGTTTTTGAGATTTTTTTTTTTTTTTTTTTTTTTTTTTTAGTTTCCTCAATAAAATTTACCAGGATTCCACCAATGTTTTCCTTTTCCTGTAGCTAATGTGTTTTTGAGATATGACTGAGATAGAGTTTTGTGGCTTTGAACTGATTTAACTTATTATATATATATATATATATATATATATATATATATATATATATATATATATATATATATATATATATATATATATATATATATATATATATATATATATATATATATATATATATGATAAGACTCACTCGTGTTACTCGTGCTCAGCACGAGTTAACATTTTAGAAACGATCTATTTTTGCAAATTTCATAATGTTACGATAATATTCTCTTATTTTTTTGCGAAAGTTGGTCAAATAAATGAAATTATTACATAATAAATATATAAGATGATGCAAAATTGAAAAGAAAAAGGAAAGAATAGCCGCTATTTAAATACGCTTTTAACATTAAAAATAGGACTTTATCTTTGCGGCGCGATGTTGGTGCCTTATCTCTTTTCTATAGGTACCGCAGCGGCAGGTGCTCGAGGGAGCTTATCACTCGCGTACCACCACCTTTACGACGCCCTCGTAGCACAAGGGGTGCTGTGTCGGCGCATGAGTTTTGTGTTGATATTGGTAACTCCAGGCTAGTTCGATGCGGTGCTTCCTTTTTCCTGCCACATCTGTTCTGTGAAATTCTCTTCCATCTTCTGTGTTTCCTGTTGAATTTAATCTCTCTCACTTTAAAGCCTGCGTCTGTGCTCATCTGCGTAGTTTGCGTTAGTTGATGAATGTCTGAGGTGTGCAACACCCCCTCCTTGAATAGGGCTCTGCAAAAAAAAAAAAAAAAAAAAAAAAAAAAAAATCCGTGCCCAAAGCAATTGGCGGATATCATATCTGTGAATTTTTAGAGTATAAAATTATTTATAAATACTATGTTTATAAATGGTATGTTAAAATACTATACATAATAAATAATATTTTATAGCAAAAAATATTTAATAAAACATAAAATAATAAAAATATTACTAAAATACTTTAGAATTATAAAGAAAAAAAAAAGAGTACCTTGAAATATTAATAGAAAACGGTTTAGCCTAAATAAAAAAATTATTTAATATGACCAACTCAAATATTTAATTATATATATATATATATATATATATATATATATATATATATATATATATATATATATATATATATATATATATATATATATATATATATATATATATATATATATATATATATATATATATATATATATATATATAAATATATATCTAACAAGGAAAAGGAATATATATATATATATATATATATATATATATATATATATATATATATATATATATATATATATATATATATATATATAAGTATATAGATATATATATATACATATATAGAAGCAACTAGTATAAAACCATTAAACATCTCAACTATTTTCAAAAATCTACAATATTAGGGGAAAGGAATACATTGTTGGACCATGGTAGAATTTTATTAGGAAACTAAAATAATCATATCTGTAAAACTACAATATCTACAGCTAAAAATACATTTTTAGAATCCTTGTAAAATTTTAGTTAGGAAAATGTAAAAATAAAAAATAAAATGAAATATTACATTTTTATTTTAGGAGCAGGTTAAGGATGTTGTTATCATTCATATTATATTATTATTATTATTATTATTATTATTATTATTATTATTATTAATATATATTAGTTATATATATACATATTACTATTACATATTATTATATATATATGTATTATATACATATTATTATTATTATATATAGAGTTATTATATATTATATTATATATTATTATATTATTATTATATAATATTTTTGTTTTTAATATTTTATATATATATTATTATTATTACATATATATATATATATGTATATTATATATTATTATTATATATATATATATATATATATATTATATTATTATTATTATTATTATTATATTATATTATATATATATATATTATTATTACATATATTATATATATATATATATATTATTATTATATATTATATATTTCATATAAAATTTATATATAAATATATATGTTTATGTATTTCTTATTTTTATTAATATATATATATATATATATATATATATATATATATATATATATATATATATATATATATATATATATATATATATTATTTTTAAATATATTACACAATAAATATAGGGCTCGAGCAGACGAATCATTGTGTGGACGTTTTCCAGCCCCGTAGGGGAGGGGCGGAGGAACCCCTGCGACACCCAAATACCAAAGAGCGGGGGTTCCGGAGACCCTCCCCGGAGGGGGGGAATTAGTCCTACCCCGTAGTTTCCCGGAAGGCCGAGAGACCCCGACTCCTGCCATCGGTGCGGTATACCCTTGGGGTATTCTTTAGTTAAAAAAAAAATTGAATAGAAAGTCTATTTATTTTAACGAGTAACCAATAAAAGGTCTCTAAATAGGCTCTCTAATCATATTACTATAATTATTAATCAATATTTTTTTTTTTTTTTTACATTTTCCTATCTAAAATTTTACCAGGATTCCAAAAATGTATTCCTTTTCCTGTAGCTATTGTAGTTTTTTTTTTTTTTTTTTTTTTTTTTTTTTTTTTTTTTACATTTTCCGCACTAAAATTGGACCAGCATTCCAGCAATGTATTCCTTTTCCCGGTAGCTGTTGTAGTTTTTGAGATATGGATTGTGGTTTTTAACCAAATTTCACCTATATATATATATATATATATATATATATATATATATATATATATATATATATATATATATATATATATATATATATATATATATATATATATATATATATATATATATATATATTTTATTTTTTTTTATTTTTATTATTTTTATTATAATATATATATATATATATTATATATATATATATATTATATATATATATATATATATATATATATATATATATATATATATATATATAAATATTATTATTATTATATATATTATAATTACATATATTTATATATATACATTTAT
>JABUQX010019361.1:0-7500 GCA_015478945.1 Trachelipus rathkii | reverse complement strand
ATTTCGTTCCTCTTGGCAAAATAGGGATAAACTATGTAAAAGGAAATCAATTTGAAAGCTTGAGATACTCCACTGAGCTTCCATTTTCAAATATCTCGCTTCGTGTCATACTCCTTCTATCTTAGACAAAATCTAGTGGCTCCAGCTGCATATCACTGATATATATATATATATATATATATATATATATATATATATATATATATATATATATATATATATATATATATATATATATATATATATATATATATATATATATATATATATATGTGTGTGTGTGTGTGTCTCTCTCTCTCTCTCTCTCTCTCTCTCTCTCTCTCTCTCTCTCTCTCTCTCTCTCTCTCTCTCTCTCTCTCTTCTCTCTCTCTCTCTCTCTCTAACAAACTAATTAATTTACACCTAACAATCGAAGTATAGAGGATCCTAGGTTTCGTATGGCTACGTTATGTTCGGTTGTATTAACCTAAGCTAATATATCATGGGACAAATGTTGTTGGACTCAAATAACAAATAGTAAATGTCGTTTTTTGAATAACATTTGCAATCGGCTCAGTATGCACACAGCAACGATGGGTATCGTTCTTTTACAAAATTTGTAGTATCGTGGATTCTCGATGCAACAGATCCTATATTCTATTACCAAAATAATGCTTGTTACGTTTGAAGTAAATTGTAGGAATATATGTAAATATTTCATTAATGGCTTTTAACATTTATTGTAGTATATATATATATATATATATATATATATATATATATATATATATATATATATATATATATATATATATATATATATATATATATATATATATATATATATATATATATATATATATATATATATTAAAAAAACATATAAATATACAAACATAAACATACAGACATAAACATACAGACATAAACATACAAACATAAATATACAAACATAAATATACAAACGTAAATATACAAACGTAAATATACAAACGTAAATATACAAACATAAATATATAAACATAAATATATAAACATAAATATAAACATAAATATAAATATAAATATAAATATAAATATAAATATATATATATATATATATATAAATATATATTTATTATTATATATATATATATATATATATATATATATATATATATATATTATGTATACTAGCAAAAGAAGAAAATATATATATATATATATATATATATATCTTTATATATATATATATTGGTTATTATTGTTTATATATATATATATATATATAATATTTCGTCCATCCACCTTCCGCGTCAATGACAGCTTGTAATCGTCTTGGTAGTGATGAAATTGCATTCTCCATTGTCGTGTAATTTCTTCTCACATATTCCCAAGATCTGCGAGCATGATCTTCCATAGTTCTTCTATTTCTTTCTTCTTGGGGATCCCAGTCTTTTACGATTGATGCCCACACATTTTCGATCGGGTTCAGATCGCAGGCTTTACTTGGCCATGCGAGAACTTCAATCATGTGTTCATTTTCGGCAAACCACTCCTGAACCCGTCTTGCTCTATGAATTGGACTATTATCGTGAACATATACAATCTTTTGTGGGTCAGGAAATAGATATGCTCTAACAGAGGGCATAAAAACCTCCTCAAGAATTTCAAGATATACATCGGAAGTAAATCTCCCATGTATGTGGCTTAGCTCACCAGCTGTATAAAAGTTAATCCACCCCCACATGTTGCAGGTGACGTGGCCGCTTCTTCTCTCTTCGTATATATAAGCTGGGTCATATCTAGTTTTATTTGGTCTCCAAAGGTGTATGCTGCCGTGGTCACTTGAGCAAAATGTTTTTTCGTCAGTGAATATTACCGTCGACCAATACTCAATATCCTTTTGAATGTATGCGTTAGCAAAGGCTAGCCTTGCTAACTTGTGATCGTCTGTTAGTTGTGGTTTTAGAGCTGGTCTACGGTGATGTATTCCTGATTCATGGATTCGCCTTCGGATGGTAGAATGTGATGCATCTAGATTTAATTCTCTCCGGACGATTGCAGAATTTGTGAATGGATGACGTTGAGCAAAGTCAACGATTGCCCTATCTTCCTCCTGACTGGTTATTCGAGTGCGACCTGTATGAGGACGGTCACGGTACTCGCCTTCTTCTTCATGTCTTCTAGCCCATCTCCGCACAGTGCTAATGTCAATACCTAGTTCCCTTTCTATTTGATGCTTAGGTATCCCTAACTCGTATAGACTGACAATTCTACCCCTCATAACAAGCCTTTCTGCAGTCTTGTTATCCATGGTCTGAAAAGAAATCATTGACCCTTGTTAATATTATTTTTTAACATGAAAAAGAGTAATTATATATATATATATATATATATATATATATATATATATATATATATATATATATATATATATATATATATATATATATATATATATATATATATATATATATATATATATATATATATATATATATATATATATACATATATATATATATATATATATATATATATATATATATATATATATATATATATATATATATATATATATATATATATATATATGGAGAAATCGTAGAATGTGGCCGTAAGGTTTTTCTCGAGAACTACAGTTATATATATATATATATATATATATATATATATATATATATATATATATATATATATATATATATATATATATATATATATATATATATATATATATATATATATATATATATATATATATATATATATAATCACTAACAATTTCAGTTTCAGATATTTTTCTTTAATTTTTGTTTTAGGTTAGGTTAGGTTATATTAGGTTAGGTTAAGCCAGTTAACCTAACTTAACTTAAACTAACTTCTAACCTAACCTATCCTTAAACCTTAAAACAAAAATTAAAGGAAAATACCTGAAACTTAAATAAGTGAGTGATTAACTATTATATATATTATATATATATATATATATAGTATATAAATATATAGCAGCAGTATATATATATATATATATATATATATATATTATATATATATATATATATATATATATATATATATATATATATATATATATATATATATATATATATATAATATTTTATATTTATGTGTAAATGTGTGCATAAATTACTTTTGTTTTTTTTTTTATTTTAATATCGATTGCATGCATTCAAACACATTCTGTATAATTCAAACGAAATGCGAACTCTCCTAGAAGGCAATATTATAAAATCGATTATCTTTTCTACAATATCAATGTTGATACATTACCCTCAAACGGACTATTACCATATATATATATATATATATATATATATATATATATATATATATATATATATATATATATATATATATATATATATATATATATATATATATATATATATATATATATATATATATATATATATTTAAAATTGCAGCATTCCTAAGGAACAATATCTTTAAGAAAAAATTAACACCAAAGAAAATACTAAAATTCATACTTGTAAACGTTTCGTATTGAACATCAAGCATCCTCTATATACTTATGCATAATATAAAATAAATCTAAAAAAAGCGAACATTTTATATATTAATCCAATTATAAGATTAGTGAATGTAGTTAAATGTAAAAATATAAAACAAAATTTCAAATAAGTAAAAAGATTGTGTGATGTGATACAGGTTTAATATCGTTCGTGAAACATCAAAAGATAAAAACTAAGAATAAATAAACAAGGAAAACAAAAATATAAGAAGAGAGAGAGAGAGAGAGAGAGAGAGAGAGAGAGAGAGAGAGAGAGAGAGAGAGAGAGGAGAGAGAGAGAGAGAGAGAGAGAGAGAGAGAGAGAGAGAGAGTTCAGGTAATGTGAAGTGACAAAAAAAAGGGTTTAAATGTTTTTACGTATGAAGATTTATAAATTTTCAATATTTATAGAAGTTGCGAAGAGATATAGGGTGTTTTGTAAGATCCGAGTGATCTCTGATCACTGAATTCTCTGGTTGAGAGATGTGGAGATTAGCTAGAAAGGAAATTGCCATGTGCTTGAAGGCTCGCATCTTCAGCTGTAGGCTAGTTTGGATTACATAATTGACGTTACAGTGGCCACATTTATTTATAAACCATGTCAAAGTTTCAGCTCATAGAAATGCTTTCTTTGGTTTTAAAAAATGTTCCTATTGAGTCGTTATAGATAAAAGATACAAGATATTTATATTGAGGAAAGTTTTTCTTTACGATATTTCTAAAACGAAAGGGAAGAACATTGGTAAGAGCTGTAATGTAAACGCACATCGTTTGTAAAACATTTAGGTTGGCATATGTTATCGAGAAAAGAAGAAACTAGTTTATAAAAAATGTTAGTAGGAAATAGGTTAAAATTCGAAAACTTTCGTAAAAAGGAGATTTCTTCATAGAAAAACTTCAAGCAGAACAAATATGAAAATATATATATATATATATATAATATTTGGTATAGAGCGACAACTATCAACATATATATATATATATATATATATATATATATATTATATATATATATATAAATATATATATATATATATATATGGTTAGCTGCGCAAGGTTGTGCATGTAAATAGAAAACTATAACATCTACAGGAAAATAAATAACATTTTTGATTCAGCAAGTAATTTCATCGACAAAACTTAAAAAAAAATTATTTTATTCTAATATTTATTAATAACACCTTAAATATTAGTATAATCTTAGACCTGGCAAGTCTACGCTGTGATTGACCTTGAATCCTGCATTAGTTCACGATAGCAAAAGTTGCCAAATACCATTTTATTTTTACGCTTTGGAGAAAATGTTATTTTTTTCTTTTTATATCCTTTTTAGTCGAGCCGACGGAGGTGGACAGAGGGGGACGAAGTCCCCTCGTCGTCCCCGGTAGGCCGAAAAACCCCGGCTCTGTCCATATTTATGTTTTAACCGGTGAGGATTTTTTTGTTAAAAAAGAAAAATTCAACATTTGGCAACTTTGCGCGCTCCCTCCGACTACTCCAGCTTCTTCGTATTCTCAAAAAACTGTAATTTTTTTCAACATTTTTAACAATTTTAATTTTTTAAAAAGCTTTTTTTTATTTTTATTTTTTAATTTCAGGGGTAAAAATAAAATGATATTTATTTTCGTGTAGCTGTTATAGTTTTTTAGTTACATGCCTGGCCTCTTCGGGATGCTGACCTATATATATATATATATATATATATATATATATATATATATATATATATATATATATATATATATATATATATATATATATATATATATATATATATATATATATATATATATATATATATATATATATATATATATATATATATATATATATATAGGCCAAATCCTAGATACGCAGGCAATGATATTTTTCGTACTTTTTTATAAACTTCTGACACCTTTGCAATACTATTTTACTTAAGCTAGGCTATGAATAGCGTGAGGCTTTTGATTTTGAGTTCGATTTTTTTGTAAAAAGGCATTTCTATTACGCATTATTTTGCTTCACTAATTTTATTAAAGGAAAATTCTTTCAGACGTATGAATTTATTAATTTAAATATTTAGTACAATAATAATAATAATAATAATAATAATAATAATAATAATAATAATAATAATAATAATAATAATAATAATAATAATAATAATAATAATAATAATAATAATAATAATAATAATAAGGTCAGAGTGTCTAAAGCTGACATCATGTAACTTGAGAACGGCAGCACCTACAGTAAAACAAAATATATATTTGGAATCAGCGGAAAACTTTAAGTTTTTTTTTTTTTTGCAATTATTCATCGGAAATATTTGAAAAAATTTATTTTCCCCATTTAGGGGGCTCGAGCCGACGGGGGACAGAGGGGGGACGAAGTCCCCCCCGTCGTCCACCGGGAGGCCGAGAGACCCCGACTCCTGCCATCTTTGCGGTTTACCCTATGGTATTCCTTTAGTTAACTTTTTCCTGAAGTTAAAAAAAAAGAATAATTTTACTTCCCTTTACACTTTGGTATTACTTTAACTAAAGTAATACCACGAGCCCCCATAATAGGGAAATTAAAAAAATTTTTTTAAATATTTCCGACGAATAGATAAAAAAGAAAAAAATTTAAAAACCCATTCTTAAAATTTTCCGCTGAGTCCAAATCAGAACTGTAGGTGCTGCCTTTCTCGAGATATGATGTCAGCTTTAGACACTGACTATATATATATATATATATATATATATATATATATATATATATATATATATATATATATATATATATATATATATATATATATTATATATATATAAATATATATATATATAAAGAACATTTTTAAAATAATATATATATATATAATATATATATATATATATATATATATATATATATATATATATATATATATATATATATATATATAAACATATATATATATATATATATAATATATATATATATATATATATATATATATATATATATATATATATATATAAAGAACATTTTTAAAATAATTTTGCTTCAGTACGTTAATTATAAATCTCTAGCAACATTTTAGTACGTTTTATGTTCAAGTACTTTTTATTGCCTGCTTATCTAAGAAATTGCCAGATATATATATAATATGAAAGTATATATATATATATATATATATATATATATATATATATATATATATATATATATTATTATCATATAGATATATATATATATATATATATATATATATATATATATATATATATATATATATATATATATATATATATATATATATATATATATATATATATATATATAGGATCATGTCGATTATCCGCCTCCACCTCCAAATAAATATCGATTGTATGAATTCGAATACAATTCATAAAATTGAAGTGAAAATGCCTTAAGTCAAATCGAAACTTTATTATTAAAGCAGCTTCACACCTCTAAAAATATTAAAAAAAAAAAAAAGGTTCAAATCTATGTAAACTAACAAACTCATAACCTTTACTTAACTTATATATAGTTTAGATCTATTTAAACTAACTAAACTGTAACAACCTTTTTACTTAACGTATATATAATGTAATTTATTTTCATATTTATTAATTTCACTCAAATTGTTTAAAAAAAAAAAAACACGCATGTGGCAACAAGAGATCTTTCAAGATTTTATTCATTATGTAGATTTAAAAAAAAAATTGGCTTGAGCGTAACTGGAAGGGGATAATCGACATGAGCCTTCATATATATATATATATATATATATATATATATAGATGATGTGCAAACAGTTAGAAGATATAAAAATATATATATATATATATATATATATATATATATATATATATATATATATATATATATATATAAAAATAAATACTAAATATAGTGTCTATATATATATATATATATATATATATATATATATATATATATATATATAGTTATATATATATATATATATTGAAGCTGGGTGCTTAGGACCGCTTCTTTAAGGTTGATTGAGAAGTTAATGTGCTTACAAG
>JABUQX010019360.1:7500-10844 GCA_015478945.1 Trachelipus rathkii | reverse complement strand
GGTAGCAGACAGAACTTCATATATGATAGTTAACAAAATTAAGTCATTTGAGGAAGGAGCCAGCACAATACTCCAAAATTAGTTCTTTTCCAATTTTTAATATTTTGAATTACCAAAGCTGCTCATAGTTCTATATCTGCCGTTATCTGGTGGAGTACGTGATATGTTCTAGTGAATAAGGAAAGAATGGATTATTTCGACGGACAGTCGGAATATTGAGACTGTCTTTTTTTCGATAGTTCAGTTGGCGACGGGCTAGCAACCCAGGTTTCCTTTTTACTTTTTATGCTTGCGAACTCGCTGGACCAGCATTTGAATCTTTATGGCTTAGAGGCCTCGAATCTTCTGAAAAGCCTGCCGAGAACGAGAGTTTCGAGGCTAAAAATAGGAAAGAAAGAAGTAGAAAGATGCTAAGTTCCACCGGCGACAAGGGTGAAACCTACGCTGAATGTTATAACCTTCAAAGGACTAGCCATCGGAAACGATTGCGTACCGAGAAATCAGTTTTTTGAAGGGGTGTCTAGATCAGAGTTTTCTCGGGCCAGAAGGAAGAAAATGCTGGTCCAAATGACAGGGCGAAAGCCCTCAGTAATTGTTATTATTATAGTAATATATATATATTATATATATATATATATATATTATATATATATATATATAATTAGTAATTATAATATATATATATATATGTAATAATATTATATAGTATATATACTATATAATAATTATATACCGTTTAAAACGGGGGGGGGGTGTTACTAGGTGTTAAGTATATTGGTGTAAAATGAGTATAAGCTTTTAAAAAATTTTCAAGAAGAAGAATAAAAAATTTCATTATACAAAAGTCATCGTTTTATTATGTACATTTATTTAATATGATATGTAAAATTTTAATATAGTCATTGAAGATATTACATGTAAAAGAATAATTAAAACGATATTATAATGATATCTTTATTCGGCCGTAAAAAAAAATGCCTGGTCCCCAAATTTTGAATCAGGGGAAAATGGTAAATGGAAGAACAGCGTAAGATAATTGTTCTATAAATGGAAAAAAAAAAAAAAAATGAAAGAAAATACAATATATATAAAAATGATGTACACATCCTTAATAAAATCGTTTCCTTGTACTTAATATGAAAAAAAAATAAAAAAAATTTAAATAATAAAAAACTCCAAAAAACATCAGGTTCTTATCATTTACCCCCAGATTTAGTTTTAGCCCTATTTTGTTTAATTTTAACGAATCATTCAGTACTATACCTTTGATACTTTTTACAACTGCCTTATTTATTTGGAGCAATTATCTGAATAAAAATTTGAATGTAGAAATTTTAGTTTGTAGAGCCAAATTCCATGAAAAAATTATACTCCCTCCGAAAAAAAAAAATATTAAAAAATATTGTAGAAATTTATATATGTAACTCCTTAATTAACTAAAAGGATAGGCTTAAAGCATTTATCTACAAAGTTACCGCTTATAAAATGATATAATAATTATAACCTTGTAGAATAAATTTTGAAATTTAAATTTTTTTGGGGGCATTTAGTCATTTTCCCCGAATAGCTTTCATTTTTACCCCGGTTTAGTTTAAGACATTTATTTTTCTTATTTACACTAGCCTTATTTTGGTAATTGTTTAACATCATCAGTGCTAACCGTACGATAATTTTTACAGCTACCATAATTTGTTTGGAGCAATTATCTGAATAAAAACTTGAATGTAGAAACCTTAGTTTGTATGCAGCAAAATTCCAGAAAAAAAAATTATACTCCAACAAAAAAATATTAAACATATTTAGATATATTATTATTATCTTAATTAACTAAAAATGTATATTAAAGCATAATCTACAGATACAGCTTTAAAAAAATGTATAATAATTACAACCTTAAAAATAAATTTTTGAAAATTTAAATTTTTGGGGGATTTCATCATTTTCCCACCGGGTTTACCAATTTACCCCGTTTTAGGTATATATAATATATATATATATATATAAAGCTATATATATATATATAGATATAATATATATATAGTAATATATATTATATATATATTATATATATATCATATAATATATTTGTATAATATCTGGTATACAATGATATATATTTTATTCCCAGATCAATGACATTTTAACTTAATAAAGTACATTTTCAACATTTATATTAAATTAGAAAACATCGGATTTGTGATAATGGTAACAATGAATATATGTCGTTAATAATTAGGGCTAGAGGCTGGAGGTGAAGTGCGGAGCCGAAGCCCACAAGGGTTTGGTACAGCCAGAGTCAGAAAGCGGAGCAAAAAAATTTTCTAGGTGGATGAGTCCCAGGGCTGCAGAGCTGGTAAAAATTTCCTGCCGCAGCTCTTGCATTTTTTAATAATACTTGGGCTAGACTGTGGCCTCCACAAAATATAAAATATCATGGCCTCCAACTCCCATCATTTAAAATAATTGTCATTCCAGCTTTGGTCCGAACCCCTTCATTTGGCTTAGGTTTAGTAAAAATAGAAAATAATTATTCAGCTCCAGCTCCAACCAAAACTTTGCGGCTTTGAAGTTTCCGCAACCAACACTTTTTATTCACGTCCACACTTCACAAGATTATATATATATATATATATATATATATATTATATATATATTATGTATATAAAATATTACTTATTTTGGATATATAGCTATAAGTGTTTTGCGTACATATTTATATATATTATAAATAATATATATATATATTATATATATATATATATATATATATAGGTATATATATATATATATTATAATATATATTATATATATATATATATATTATATATATATATATTATATTATATATATAATATATATATATATATATATATAGATATATTTATATATATATATTATAGATATATATTATATGTGGCGGAGAGGAAGTACGCTGGGATCAACAAGTGTACCCGACGGTGAGGTACCTCTCTCCGCTCTCTTCATTGGAGATATGAAGTTCGAAGAATTTTTGATTTCGGAAGTCAAAGTAGAGGAGATTACGTCAATGTTAGGTTTGTGATGTTCAAAGATAGTGGTTTTGAAGGTCTAGTCAGCACAGCAACCATCTGACACCATCAGGGGTAATACGGAGCAGATTAGATTTTCTCCGTAACGGAGGAAGTTAGTCTTCAGGACTCCGTCGGCCTGCTGACTTGAATGACTTTCGAGGAGGATTGTGAACGTTGATATAAAAATGTTGATACAATCTAAGATTTTTACCCAAAGAAAGATGTAGAAACTCATTTACTAGTTTCCCCGGAGCTGTCTCTCGAAGATTGAACCCGATAGAGGTCTTCGAAGAT
>JABUQX010019359.1:15000-25769 GCA_015478945.1 Trachelipus rathkii | reverse complement strand
TGGAATTTCATAAATACCATAAAGCAAAATGGGTATAATATAATATTAATATAGATATATATATATATATATTATATATATATATATATATTATATATATATATATATATATATATATAAAGCTATATATATATATATGGGATACAGCACTCTCTCTCGCGAGACTCGCCGAAATCAAGAGCTTATATATAAATATAACTCTAATTAATAAAATTTATTATATCATTATTATCATTATTATTATTAATTGAGTTTTAATATTAATTCAAAATTCTTAATCAATTTGTGCAATTAAATCGGCTAAAATAATTGCCGATGACAGATTAACAAAAACATATGGCCGATTTTGACGCATGACGATAATCGTCCATCACTATATCTATATATATATATATATATATATATATATATATATATATATATATATATATATTTATAAATATATATATAATATACTTATATATATATATTTATCATATATATATATATCATACACCCACCTATGACATTTCCAGTGCCTAATGTTCGCCTTTCTGTTCCTTCGCTTTATATGCCACACTCATCTCCAACAACATTTTGAAACACCCATCTTTTATCCACAATACAGTTATACACATACTTATATCCCACACACTCTTCTAGACAAACATGCTTAGACTCCCTTATCCCCTTATTATCCCATGTGTGGGAGATAAATTGCCGAATCGTATGTCGCCTGCGTTTTTGTCGTGGAATGGCAACGAAGTGTATGGTGGATAGTTGGTTGGCTGTCCCACTACCACTTATCTTTGCCAGAATGCTTAATGACATAGCTCAGAGATCGTGATCACGTAAAACGACGTATCTTATCTTTCGGGCGAAATAGTCATGAAATCGTATGATACATGGGGAATTTCGAGGATAAATGTTGAGAAGAAGAGAAGAGAGAGGTGATGGATGCATTTAGAAATGGCAAATTATTTTGCTAGCTGTGACTGAACAAAGATGAAGGAAACATGAAAATGGGTGTTTGATGTGAAATGTGTTATGTTGGTGTTTGAACGAAACGAGAGGGATAGAAAGATTGCAATTCTCTGAATGAGCGACTTGTGTAGAAGAGCGTATGGTAGATTTGTGTGTGTATACTAGAATCTAAAAGTTAAATTTAAGTATTGAATAGGAGTATATTGCGACATTATGGATCCATCTGAGGGGTAATGTGAAGAGTGCGATTTTTCTGGTATCTGAATGATGTTTTGATGGCGGTGAAAGTAGGGATTTAGTTCCATTTCCAATATCTGCCTACCTAAGGAATTTTTTTTTACCAGTTGTCACCATCATTTTACCAAGTCAAGAGCCTATTCAAGGAGGTTTGTAGTACGCTCAAATTCAGCTTCTCTAGAGCAAATGACGCAATGGCACAACGCAGCTTAAATGAGGGATATTAAATACAGCAGGACATGAGAAGATGGAAGAGAATTCCACAGAAACAGAGGTGGCGGGAAAGAAGGAAGACTACAGAGAACTAGCCTGGACTTACGAATGTCAACACAGATACCAGCATCCTTGTGCTACGAGAGCATCGCTAATGGTGTACGCAACACACATACTTATATTAACGCTTATGAGGTGCTGCCTATAAATAGAGAATAAATCACCAACAGAACAGTTTATTAAAGCCTTTTGGCCTTTGACCGACCCTATCCAAAAGCCGGGTGAACAGCAGCTCCCCCCAGATATGCCTTTTGTGTCGCCTATTCATTGTGTGTGTTCTGCTGAGGTGTTTGCGAGCTTGTCCTCGAATGAGATTCGCTCTTTCAGCAAACTGTGAATAGGTTTTTGTGGTTCAGAACCTGTTAGTGAAATGGAGATTGATATAATTGGGGAATCCCGAAGAAGACGTTGTTCTAAGTATACAACAAGAAAATGAAGTACCACCTATTGAAGAATTAAAGGTGGAAGTAATTCAAATCTGATAAAGTAGTAATTTTGAATTGTTGTGATTTGAATTTACGTAATGCCTAAGATGGTTTGCAACCTTCAAATTTTCCCTCTCCACGAGGGAGTTGCTGAAGCGTGGCCGGACAAACGATGTTAACGGCTTTTATAACCCTATTGCTTGCAAATCCTTACTTTAAAACTGAGATTGTCATCTTCAGAGCTCTTATCAGCTAGAATTACTTGAGGGGTGCTGGCCTGCATCATAACTCTTTCCAGCAATGCCGTTGAGCAATATCTTTACTGTATGCTGAATTAGCGGCACTTGCTCCACCAGTATCTTGTGAGCTGTCTTTAGCACTAAAATAGTCTCGCTCTTGTCTCCTTGCAGTTGGTTAGAGTCCCAAACACATCCAGATGAACTGCAAAAGGTTCCATAGGCTTAGTGTAGTTTAGTTCTGCATTTTTCGGTGTATTTCCCTTTACTCTTTGACATGAGGTGCAGGTGTTGCAATGTTCTTCACAAGTGTTATAATAGTTTCAGGAAATAATTTTTCTTTGATTCTATATACTACTGTTCTTTCAAAACCACAATGTCCCGATGGGAGAGAGTCATGATTATATTCAATGATGGAATATATCATTGAATCAGGGACTTGAATCAGAAAGCCACATTTTGTGTGGCCATAGTGGTAGAATTATCATTCAATTTAAACGTGCAGAAAAGAGGTTAGCAGAAGTGTTCTTGTGCTGAAGAGCCTTATGTGAAGTACGCTTTGCAAAATCATAGATATCTTTCAATTCTCTTGCACACCTTTGTTCTCTTACAAAATTTTCTTTTGTGATGTGGAAGCGTCTTTTAGTAAAACTGTATTTTGAGCGAAAGTATGAAGTTAAAGAGGTGGGTTTCTGCTCAATAATCCGGAATATATTCAGTTTACCGTTGTGATATATATATATAAGTGTATTGAAGTGGGATAAACAAGTTCCATCTCTCAAGACGTCCTGATAGTTGTCTATGTCTGATGAGATGGATCAGAGGTTGATTGTCTGTAATAATTGTCACCTCATAACCAAAAATAGTGTTGCAAAATTTGTGTAATGCAAAAACTATTGCCAGAGCTTCCTGCTCTATAGTGGAATATTTTGTTTCCGCTTTAGAAAGCGACTGAGAAATAAACGACAAGGGTTTCTCCTTGTTCTCATCCAGTTGAAATAAAACAGCTCCGAGAGCAACATTTGAAGCATCTGTGTTGATATAGAAAGGCTTGTTGTAGTCCGGATAACACAGCTGTGGTTGTAACAAGAGCTTATCTTTAAGAATTTTGAAAGCTTTTTGTTGTTCAGGACTCCAAAGGAATGGAGTATTCTTTTGTATCAGCTTTGTAATCAGCTTAATGGTTTGTGAGTAATTTGGCAAAAGATGTGAAAAATAATTTAGGGAACCAAGAAGAGACCTCGTTTCTGAGACGTTTGTAGGAGGCTTGAAAGCAGTAAGAGTTTTGAGTTTTATAGGATCAGGAGAGATCCCTTTATAATAAATTTTGAACCCTAGAAAGAGTAAACTGATCCTGAAAAATTTGCATTTAGAAAGCTTCATTCTTAACTTGTTTTTCTGAAATGAATCAAAGACTTTCTTTATATTTTCAAGATGGTTTGCAAAGAAGTCCCCATATATAGGAACATGTCAAAGGAAAACTCTGCAAGCATCGCCTAATAGATGATGTAACGTTAACTCCATCAGTTTTGCGAAAGCCGAAGAGATTTGTAATCCGAAATTAATCTAGTTGGACATATTGTCCTCTTTGGGATTCTAAAGCAGGAGTGGTTTGCGTGTCGGCTGTCTTCTCCATGGTATTAGTGCTAACCGATCTTTTGTGTGAGTCGACCACACTGTATAGCAGCTGTTACCTAGAGAATCAGAATATGTCGAAATGACGCAAAGGAAATCTGTTCCAGCATGTATGAGAAGTTTAATAGACCGCTAGTCAGCCACAATGCAGAGTTACTTACAGGCCCTTTTTTTCTTTTTTTTTGGGGGAAAAATTTTTACCAAGAAGCGTACGAGTGTTTGCTCTGTAATAGTTTGATTATAGCCCCTTTTTTTGAGATTCTACCCACTCCTCAATTTGTGTGAGGTATTTGTGGGGGAGGCGGTACTAAGGGTGATACAATACCTTTGGCGCGTTTCCTTGAAATTATTTTAAATTTTCAGTAGTTTTAAACCGTACAAGGCTCTCTCTAAAGCTATTGATATCTCTGCTGACATAGGAAAAGAGTCAACGAAATGTGAGGATTCTTATGAATTTGAAATGGTCGCATCATCTTCTTCTTCATTTTTGAATGACTCTTGGAATTTTTTTTATACGTCTTCCGTAATTGAGTCTGAGTAAGGCCCTGTGAGCTTGTGGCTAAACTTAACTACATCATTTGCGAATTTCTAAAGTAAATTCTAAGAGTTGAATATTATTGAATTATAGATAAATTGTTACATGAAAACTGTGCGTATTTGTGTTGTAATGTGTGCTGGCTGCAGACATATTTATAATGTCTAAAAGAACGTGACCTTGATTAACAGACCTCAAAACACTACCCATGAAGAGAAAGTTATGAAGATAAGATTTTTCAGAAGACAAAATGAGGTGGTCAGGGGGGGGGGTGAGTGCTGGAGAAAGGGCATTAACAGATAAAGTGGTTTTAGAATAAGGTTCAAGAGTGACATTTTCTATAATAGATAGTTTATATGTAGTATCTGTGTCAATCAATAGTTTATATGTAGTATCTGTGTCAATCATTAAATTATTTACAAAGCTTGTTTCATTTGGATAAAGAGGTAAAGATGTGTTGTCGGTTTACCTGTTTTCGGAAGCTTTGTCTTTGGAAGTATAATGTGGAATAAAGTATTAAAATGTACTGGGTAATCTGACATAATAGAGAGAGAATTTTTATGTGCATCAAATCTAATATTTGGCTGTGTTAGAAAATTAGTTCGTAACAGTAAATCTGATTTAAAACCACATAATGAATCATCTATTACAATTGAAATTACAGGAAACTATGTTTTTTATGTTGAATATATTAAATGTAGCCCTTATTGATCAAAACGTTACCGGTTAAGATTTTCAGCATGATGTGAGATTTAGTTAAGAGTAATACTAAATGACAAATGTTCTCTAATTCAAATATAAGTGTTTTTATGAGCGAAGAATTGAGCCGCTGATCTAAAAGAAATCGTTTAGTTTAAAGTATAGGTATTAAATGTAAAAAATATGTCAGTTCCAATTAAAGTGAGGACTGTCTTGTTCATCCATGACTATGTTACTTATTTTGTGAAGATTGATGTAATGTTAGTTCTTGCTTTAGGAGCGCATACGGTGATTAGAAATGGATTAAACTCCTCTGTATACAGAGGAAGATGAGACTCCATTTGAGGTGGTTTTTGTGTAATGAGGTTCGAAAGTTAAAGTTTGAAAATTTGTTTGTGGTTGCAATTGAAAAATTTGATTGTTTTGTGGGGTCTGTGGGTTGATTCTTTTTGCTCTGAATTTGAATTAATAAAAGATGAAGTACATTTGAGATCGGAACTGTGTCATTTGTGAAAGGCAGAAAGTTGTTGCTACTGTGGAAGAAAGTTAGAACAATATGATTGCGTCAGAAGTAGATTGCAAGTTGCTGCGATTCCTTGGTATAAGGGGGATGATATTATATGTGCCGTTTACTTTGAGTTAGTTATGGAGTGTAATTTTCACATGATAAACTAATGATTGTGAGGTTCCAAAATTCATGAAGTGATGTCTGCAGGACCATCATATTGCTCAGAATCAAAGAGTATGCGAAGCTAAAATGAATGGGTAACGTTGCTTCATTAAAAGAATATAGTGTCTGAGAAGTCTTTTTTGAGAGATATGGGGTGTCCTAAAAGAATTTTCATTCTAAGGGATAAAAAATGGTACCCAGACATTTGAGTCGTAAGTGGTAAGAAGGTATCGAGTGCAATCAAATCTTTAATGAATTTGAACTAATCATGGAATTCAAAAAGTAAAATAGCGTTAAACTGAAAAATTTTTGAAAACCATGTTGAGAGTTTGAAAAATTATGTCCCATTAAGCTATATTCATTTAAAAATATTAACTATCTAAAATAATATTACAATCATTACTATTTTTGTAGTCGTTTCTAGTTTACATTTTTTCTTAGTGTATGCAGTGTTTTTCTTCTTACTTATCATCTACCTAACTCTGTTCTCTTGTAATGTTAAAAGTGCGCTTTTTCATTAAAATTTCCTATTTTATTAAATGAAATTTTATTTTCTATTACTTTGCTTATGTGTATTATTAGAAATGCATATTTCATCATGCTCTTTTACCTTGGATCGCAGTGCCTCACTGTATATATGCCATTTCAACTATCACCTCCCAATGTACTATATGGTGAGCATATCATTTCCAGAAAGTGCTTTGGTACTCCACTCTTACAAACTTTGCTTATCATACCTACATCGTCTTAATTTTCCTTCATTTCCTCCTAATTTCTACGGCACTCTTTGTGTAAACATTTGTCAACCATGTCTGTCATATATCATTCTACTACTTTTTAGGTGAGGTTTTTGTCCTATATTTTAGAAAGGATCCTATTCCGCCCTATTCTAACTATTGGCATAGGTTGTCCCATTGGGGGAAAGCTCTAGTGTATGGTTTTGGATTTGAGTCATTTCTCTACTACTTATTTTGTTTCTGGTTTCTTCAATACCTTTTTCAATTTGCTTTACATTGCCTTTGTGACTTTCTTAATTATTCATACTGTTCTTACTTTCATTCTCAAAACTATATTGGTTTGTTGCGTTCTTAAGATTATAAAATTATTAAAATTATATGATTGAAAATTAGAAATGGGTTAAAAATGTGGTTAAAATTATTATTAAAAAGACTGATCCGTTCTATTATGTGGAGAATCCTGAGTGGGAGAAACCCTGTGAGAGAGAAACATGTGATTAGAAAATTATTATTTAAGAACCATAGTTTCTCCCATAAACCATTAAAATCCATCTCATCTTGAACGTCTGGTGATACATCCTTTATCCGCTGCGAACTCAGAACTGAAATAAAAACAAGAAACATTTTGCATTTATGTAGTGATGTTTGTGTGTGGATTGTGTTGGATTTGTGAATGCATAGTTACATTTTGATTACAATGATAATTGGGAGATTTGGGAACATTTAAACTAATTATATATTTGTATCTCCTTTGTTAACCAGGAGGGAAGGTTCTCCATTTGTCCTACCCTCCTCATTGGAAAAAAACCCTGGTCATCTGTTTACTCATTGTAATAATTTGTCTGAATGTTCATTTTATATCAATTCTTATTGGGATATTTATCTCTTGAACTTCTTCGTATTTGCTTGAACTTATCTTATCTTGTAAATGTTTGTTTATTTTTCAGTGGTCTTATGATTTTGTTGAGTTTTCTGATAGTTTGGTCTGGTTTTGGGTTTCACACCCTGATATGATTGTCTAAAGATGCCTGTACCCATCCATTTGTGTTTATAATATTTTTTTGTTTTAAATTCTTGGGTTCATTATCGGGGCGTGTTTTTAAAGGAATGTTGTTATGGGTATTCCCATCTCGAGCATCTTTGCATTTGATTCGTTTTCCTTCTGTCTTTCCTTACAATTTTACAGGTAGGGGCAAAAGGATCAAAAAGTAAGTAGCTGTTGGCGAATCTCTCACAAGGAAAGAAAATATTTGGTGTTTTTGGCGCTGGAATTTGTCTAGGGTGAAACATCGGAGCTGTCGGCTCTTATTTTGGTTGAAAATTTTTTTTGATAATTTGTGGTTGCTTGAAAGTTTTGATGCTAGGAAAGTTGGGCTTTTCTATGAATGGAGCAGACTTTTGAAGGTGGATATTTGCCTGAGGATAAACCATATTGATTGGGTATTTAATCTGCCTCAGACTTATGTAAAAATTACTTGAAAATTCTGTTTTGTGGATCAGGTTGGGTCATAATACTTCTTAAAATCACGCCTAAATATATCTGGTTTCTAGGGCAATAATGTACCTAGATGTAAAAATGCTGTGGCTGTGATGAGTTTTTCATCTGGTTAAAAAGCGTCGCCGAAATGGGAAAGAGTATCAAAAATTTCAGTGTAGAGTTCTTGTAAAGAAAGAGCCACAGAACAAAGTGAGGGATTGTCGGCCCATTTAAAATTTCGCACGCGCAACATCGTGTCAAGAGAAGAGAGAGGTTTATCAGGGAAGATACATTCTTTAATTTTGGTGATGAAGTCATCTAATGTTGGGACATTAAAAATCTTAGGTTTGGCGTTTAAGAACTGTCTTACTTCTGAATCAGGATCGTTGCTGACCTGATTTAGCGCTTGAGCGAGTTTAGCTGATTCTGATACACAATGTTTGAGTAGAATATTTTCTCTTACATTAATTTCCCAGTTAGCTAAAGATTGGCCCGTCCATCTACCGTTGACCCTGCCCGTGAGAAGCAGATCTGGTCTCGTCACCTGTGTAATTGTGGCGATAGGTTGGGCCGGTGCAGTGGTGGCTGGAGGTTGGGCTAGTGTGGCATTGTTTGGTGTAGAATCAGCATCAGTAGTTTAAAACCCCAATAATTTACTTACATTAACGCTTAGATTCTTGGCTCTTCATAAAATCAAAAAAGAGCTGTCAAAATTTTATATGATCAAACTTGTTTTTAAAAAGATTAAAATTTTAGAGAAATTTTTTTTTTTATCTCAGTACCTGTGTTGTGTGATTTCTCTGTGTCGAAATAAATCTGGCAGCAATGTGGTTTTTCTGAGGGCGTCTGAAGTTTGTAATATCTGGAGATATCTGAATTGCGCTACTAGATCGTCACTTTCCTCAACTGCTTCTTAGTGCTTTGAAGCGAGGAGTAAAATTATTTATGGCCTTTAATGAAATTCCGCTATCGACTTTGATTCTTTATTTATAATATAACCACTCGTGCCTAAAACACAATAAACAAACTAATCAATATGAAACATAGAAAAAAACGAAAGCATACATGGCAAAACATTTATATAAAAAAATGGTATGATATGAAAAAAAATTATAATAGAAAATGGGCATATAAGGTAAAACATTAAAAATTCTAAATAGAACCAATACACCAGGTCTTATGAAATCTCATAAAAAAAATACACTCTCATAGCCTGAAAAAAAAACTTTGATGAAAAATTTTAAAAATCAAATATGAATATGGTGGATTTCATAATGTTGTAACAAAAATCCGCGGAATATATAGGTGGCTCTAATATAAACATTTATAAATAAAATTCAATTCAAATGTATCATGAAATCTTATCTACCACATGACCAAAGGTCAGTGTTAGAGTTGCAAACTTTACATTTATGCCTTTCCTAGGCTATTAATAATTTGTCTATCAATAAAGTCAAAACACTCAAAAAATTTTAAACTAAATATTCACAAAAAAAAATCATAAATATGCTCGACCTTATACATTTAAATTTTTAAAACACTGACGACATACAGAAAACACTTCTTTAAAATTTCCTTTCAAAACTCAAAACTTTATTATTTAACAATTTTCTATCAAAACAAACTATTAAATTTTGTTACAAATGAAACAGTGCAAAAAAAATAAAGAGTAAAACATGTTTACTAAGGTTACAGTTTCATTTAAATGTTTTAGCTGGAACAAATCCATTTAAAAGTTTTAATCCATCAAAAACACTTTATCATATAAGCAAATCTCCATATCAATAATATATTAGTCCATCTCTGGGACTCAAAACTACACTGATACATTTAAAATGAAACATATTATTATCATTATTATTATTATTATTTATTATTATTATTAATTATATTAATTATTTATTATTATATTATTATTATTATTATATTTTATCACTATCGCAATATCATTATTTATATATTATTATTATTACTTCAAATACATCTCACAAAACTTCCATAGGTAATACAGTGTCCTAAGTTTGTTGGGGGAACGTTCAGATTCAAAGTGGAGGAAGAGAACTAAGAAAAAAAAATAAAAAAACAGGTCCTAAGAAGATAGATAGGCTGTGCAGAGGAAGAAACGAAATTATAGGGCTAAATGTCTATTGTAAAATGAAAAGAAAATGATATGTAGCCCTGCCGAAAAGGAACTTTCTACATTGAAAATAAAACTTTAATGGACATGTTTATTTAAGTAGTAAAAATTAAATAAAATGAAGCACCAAAAAAAAATGGCTTTATGTAGCCTTTGCAACAAAGAGACTGTAATGAGGATTAATTTGCAAATGGTAAAATAATATAGTTAGGAAAAAAACAATAAACGAGACGTATGAAAATTACAAGACGAGCAAACTTAGAACTAGTAGCCTTTGCGAAGAGGAACTGTTCCATTCTTGAAAACATTTTATGTCAGAGGTCTAAATAACGAATTATAAACAAAACACCTTATGAGAGGAAACTAAATTAGGAAGAAAAAATATTTCTGAAACTGAAAATTCTTTATAATGATGTAAGGTATTCCAAATGCAGTAAAAGTTAAAGCTAGTTTTACGGCATCATTGCCCTGAACATCGAAGCTATATTAAAAATAAAAGCTCTAGTAAGGCTAGATTTCACTGCTCTCTCTTGTAATATCTAAATACTTATAAAAAATAAAAAACTTAGTAGGACTTAATCTCACTTCCTAGAAAATTAAAAATGAAAAACTAAATAATATAGCTAAATTTTATTCTGGTTTCTTTAAAGTAAAGAGAGCAAAAAGTGTTAACCGAAAAGCGCATCTTAGTTGGAGGCTGCTAGCCTGTACCCTATACTAGACCCAATACAGGAAGGAGAATTTT
>JABUQX010019359.1:0-10000 GCA_015478945.1 Trachelipus rathkii | reverse complement strand
TTATTTATGCAGTACTCACGGGTAGAAATATCCATTCTGCCATATATATATATATATATATATATAATATATATTATATATATATAATATATATATTATATATATATATATATATAGTATATATATATATATATATATTATATATATATATATATGAATATATGCAAATGGCATGGACAGAATGGGTATTTCTATGAGGGATTCGCCCCCGTACCCCTTACCCCTTACCCGTGACAGTTGAGGAAATAAAATTTTTATGTATAATGCAAATATTTTAAAAATTTCTTACTTTACAAAAAATTATTTTTATACACTAAAAATAAATTTCTCTAGCACTCACGGGTCGGGAGCCGTCTTATTCACAATTAACATTATATAAATATATATATATATATATTATATATATATATATTATATATTATTATATATATATAATAATATATATATATATTATATATATATGTTATATTATATATATTATATATATATATATATATATATATATATATATATATATATTAAAGCTATATTTTTTTTTTATATTTTAAGGCCTGTTGAAAATTTAAAATTAATTGAAATAATGGCCCCCAAAGGCAAGAGGAAATGTGTTTTCAATAAGGACCTTGAGAAAGAATACCCATATATGAAAAAGACATTTACGGAATCATGTGTTCGTTGCAACATATGTTCTTCCAGCTTTAATATCAGTCATGGAGGAAGAACAGATATTACACAACATTTAAATACTGAAAAACATAAAACTGCTTTGCGTGCCAGTGCATCAAGTTCAACACTCACAACGTTTTTCAGAAATGACATTTTTGGTGACAAAGAACTTAAATTAGCCGCGGCTGAAGGAGCATTTGCCTATCACTTAGTGCAACATAATCAATCTTTCAAATCTATGGATTGCTCTTCAAAATTAATCAAGACTTGTTTTGACCCTAAGTTTACATGTGCCCGTACAAAAGCGGAGGCAATTGTATTAAATGTCTTTACTCCAATAGCTATATCGGAACTGCAGACTGATATTCGAGAAGCCAATTTTATTTCGATTATGACCGACGCTTCAAATCACAAGGACATAAAAATATTCCCAGTACTTGTTAGATATTTCCAACCTGTTAAAGGGATTCAGATGAAACTTTTAGAAGTAAAATCATTGCCCTCGGAAACATCTAACACAATCTCTGCATTTTTAATTGAATGCTTAAAAAATATGAATGCAAAAGAAAAAACAATAGCTCTCTGCGCAGATAATACTAATTGCAATTTTGGGGGTATATCTAGAAAGGGCGTTAACAATGTTTTTACAAAACTCAAGGAGGACTTGGGACATGGTTTAGTTGGAATAGGATGTTCTGCTCATATCATTCACAACACTATTCAGACAGCTGCTGATGCTCTTCCTATTGATATTGAAGGCATCGTTTCAAAAATATATTCTCATTTCTATATATACACAGTAAGAGTTGAAAAACTTAAAGAATTTTGTGAATTTGTTAATCAAGAATACAAGCAAATATTAGGATATAGCAAAACCAGATGGCTTGCTCTACTCCCTGCGGTTGAACGTCTTCTGACAATGTATGCCCCCTTAAAATCATTTTTTGAGTCACAAGAAAAATGCCCTTTTGTGATAAAATCATTTTTTGAAAATCCTTTATCTGAAGCATGGCTTTACTTTATCCACAGTCAAGCGTCCACTTTTCACATGACTATTGAAAAGATTGAAGGGGATACAATTACAATTTTCGAAGTAATGTCAGCATTAAATGATTTACAAAATAATATGGCCTCTAAGAGCGAAGACTGCTTTATTCCATTAGCTGTAACAACGATTCTTCAAAAATTGGTAAGAGAAGGCCTGGAATCAGAAGTTGCAAAATTTAAACAGTATGTTCATACATTCTACAAAACTGCCTTTGATTATTTATCTAAATGGATCAATCCACTTAAAAACTTAAAACAATTTACTTGGGTAACACTAAAGAGAATACCGTGCTGGGAGGAAGTAGCAGAAACTCTTAAGTTTATTCTCGAACTCATCCCTACCTTTACAATAGACGAGACTGCACTTTATGACGAATATGTGTTCGTTAAACAGTATGTGACCCCAGAAATGTTGGACAATTGGAATTCAAAGAAAACATCTCCTGGTGATTGTTGGGTCGAAATCATTTCGCACTTTCAAGCTAAAAATGTGCCATATTCTAATATCCTGAAAATGGTTGAATTTCTTCTTTGTTTACCAGGAACTAATGCTCCAACAGAAAGAGTATTTTCTGCTATGAACTTGATTTGGACAAGTGAAAAAACTCAACTGTCTGTGAAAACTTTGAAAGCAGTGTTAATAAACAAATTTAATTTCGATTATACGTGTTCCGAATTTTACAGAATGTTGCTTGGTGAAATTGATATTCTAAAAAAAATACATTCATCTGAAAAATATTTGTGATACTTCCATTGCCCTTAATAAGCGGTAAGTATATATATATATAATATATATATTTGTATTATATATCATACATAAAATACTATATATATATATATATATATATATATATATATATATATATATATATATATATATATATATATTATATATATGTTACGGAGATTGACGAGCGAAACTGACGCAGTCAATCCCCGAGAAATTCTAAGAAAAACTACTAAAATATCTAGGTAAAAATAAAGAATATAACAAATATTTACACACCTCCTAACGACAACGACGAAACCAATTACTCGAAGGTGAAGATCACTGGCGTTACCGCTAGACACAATTAAGAGGGGAAGTATCTGTCAAGGAAAGAACCAGACGTTTGTCCACAGCGGATATATATATATATATATTATATTATAATATATATATATAATATATATATATATATATATATATAATATATATATATATATATATATATATATATATTATATATTATATATATTATAATATATATATATATATATATAATATATATATATATAATATATAATATATATATATATATATATATATATATATTATATAATATATATATAATATATATATAATATATATATATATATTATAATATATATATATATATATATATATATATATATTATATATATATTATATTTAGTATATATATATATGCGCGAGTGAGTGCGTCCCGTATTTAAGATCATAAAATATGGTAACCTTAGTTTTAATACAAATATTTTTTATTAAATTACAACGTCTTATTAGGCTACTTATATTTTTCACTAGTCACCAAAAAGAAAGCAAGTTCAAGTAACGACCAAAGAAGTAATGACTCATTGAAACGAGCAACAAATCACTATCATATTTTTCTTTCAGCAAACCAATAAGAAATGAGAATACAGCATAAGAAAAAACATTGTTAACATTTTACTTAAACGCGTATAATAAACCGTGTAAGGAATTAACACATTTTGAAGCCATGAGAAGTGAGGCGTTTAGGAAAATTTTGGACAAAAAAAAAAGTATCTGTTACGAATCGAATTTAATGCAATTAAAATCTGGTGAGAAAAATATTTTAAAACTCGTAAATTAAGGCAATGTGTTTAACGGATGCTAGGGCGAAAATTTTAACTTCACGTTAAATTTCACAATGTACTCGTTAATAGTCCGTTACTCCTTTTCGAAATTAACGAAAGCATTTAAAAGTTAACGAATTAATAACGGATTAACGCTTTAACACGTTATGCCAAACCTTTATATATATATATATATATATATAGTATATATAATTATTATATATATATATATATTATATATATATATATATATATATATATAATATATATATATATATATATATATAATTATTATAGCGGGTTACGGAACTGAAATTTTCAGTTCCGGCCGGAACCGGAATTAGCCGGAATCACAAAAAAAATTCCGGCCGGAATTCCGGCCGGAACCGGAATTTCTTATGAACTTTCGTTAACTATAAAGAAATGTAAAAAAAGTATTTTATATAACTTTCAACATAAAATCTTACGTTTAGTACAACGCCACTTCATGAACATATGGAAAATCATCAGTCGATGGAATATGAAAGTCCAAAATATTTTAATAGTAAAAAGGAGAGTCTTGTATTTTCTAGAACAGGGAAACCACAAAAGAGCAATAGATCCAAGCTTGAGATAAGTGAGTTTTGAGGAGAGTTTCTCCCCAAAAAAGATTTTGATAGAACAATGACCCAAATCACAGGGAAAATAATTGAATTTTTATTGCAATGAGGTAACAGCCTCACCGTCATGAAGAGCATGGATTCATAGGAACTTATGCCCATCTTCAACTAAAATATCTTATTCCTAGTAGAAAATATTTTGTAGAGGAAGATGTTACCAACTCATACAGGAAATATTTTGAAAATTATGATCAGCAGTATTCGAGAAGTTATCTAAGTCTGATCAGATATCATTTACTACAGATATATAGGGAGCTAAATAATTCAAACGAGTCATTTATTTTTTTAACTGCACTCTGGCTTACCAAGCGAGTTTAAAAAAATGGACTTGTACTCCATTGCAAGTATTTCCTAGTTCTCATTCTGGGATTAAAATCACTATGAGTTTTGAAATTATGAGAATAATTTGGGAAAATTCCTCCCTAACAAATTCTATTTGATTCCTTCGAGATGCAGCTATAACACGAAGCTTGGAACTTAATTTTGCAGGATTCACAAGTTTTTTCTTGTTTTATTCATAACTTTCAATTTGTTTATTAAACATATGCCTTATTTTCTCAAAGAACAGTGTGATTTAATAAAGAAATGTTGAGGAATATTTGTACTCATTTCAATCATTCCAGTTTTTTATGAAGCTAAAAGAATAAAAAGAGACTTGGATCCACATCTTGCAAGGCCCACTTATGCCATTTCAAGATGTTAATACAAGGTGGAATAGCACATATTTTATTCTAGAAAGAAATGAATGTTTGAAAAGACCTCTTCAAGTTTTTATTATAGAACAATCAATCATTTAAGCTTTGACTTCTAATTTAAATGCAAATACTTGAAAAATTCCAAAGAGTTTTGCAACCATTTCTCATGGTTACGAAAACTATAAAGCAAAATCAATTATATCATCAATTATTCTCCATATTTGAGCCTCTTCAGCATATCTCTCAAACTCTTAGGAGGATGACAACAGAGTTCAGACTTTAAAAGAAGAGCTGAAGAAGCATTAGAGTTAGATTTATGAATAAAAAGGAAGAGAAATGATCAATAGACATATATCAAAACAGATAATTGCTTTTAAGTACCTGTTTAGTAGACCAAGATACAAACTGACTTTATTTTCTTATGAAATAAGAGAATTGAGTAAGAAAATGGATGCTTGAAGAAATATGCAAATAATTGAAGGTAGAAAGTGATAATAGTAGTAGCAGTACAGAAGAAGGTTCAGGCGATGAGTCATCCATCCATTTTCAGACACGAGCATTATCTACAATGAACTTAGATTTGCCAAGTACCTCAAAATCATCAGGAGCATTATGAAAAGAAATTACTGCAAAGTTACTTAGTTTTTAAAAGTTTGAAGAAAGTGAAAGTGACAGCGAGTCAGTTAGTGTAAAAAGGCGAAAAAAGAAATCGTGGCTCTTCAAAAAAAGGTGAAATCTTAAAGAAAATTTGAAATTTTTTTTTACCACAGAAAATCAATTTCTAATCTTGGAAAAGAAGAATTACTTAATTTGGGGGAAAAGTGACCAAAGCTAAATTTACAAACATAGCAGTACTAGCCCACAAAATTTACTCTCCTTTCCAGTCTCCCCATTATATTCAGAGAAATTATTTCATTTTCAGAAGCAGGAAATATATTTGAGAAAAAACGTTTAAAAATATTGCCCAATACTGGAGAACAGTTTTACTGTAGATATGTAATCCACTGATGGATGCTTACACAAGGCTACTAATTAATTTTTTGTTAAAAAGATGGGTTTATGGGTTATGTTAAAATAAATCCCTATCCATCAAATTTTTTTCTCCAGGAAGTAGATTAGTAATTCCGGTTCCGGCATTTTTCAAAAATTCCGGCCGGAACCGGAACCGGAAAAAAAATGTCAAATTCCGGCACACCATCTAATATATATATAATATATATATATTATATATACGGTATATATGATATATATATATATATATTAGGATATATATAATTATATATATATATATATATATATATATATATATAATATATATATTAAATATATATATCTTTCCTTCTTCCTCCCAAGGACTAGGGTTAAGGTGTGCGCTGAACATGCATCAGAAAAGAAAGTAGTAAAAGAATAAGACACAGGCGAAAAGGAAGCCCATCCTACTTCCCCCTCTATACCTATTATTGAGAACTCGTCGCAGTCAGAAAATCACCCTAGAGCTTCATGGACCGCGACGGACCCTCTCCTATGGGCATCTCGTCAATGTTAGGGTTCATCCCCTGGCCCAGGTTGGGCCACAAACCATTACACCCCTCAACAAATTCCCCTTCCATTTCACTCCTATATATCCCAACCTTTTATTTCTTCGGTATCTGTCAAAACTCACACCTCTCTCTTCCAGGGGACCATGTCGTTCACTGACTCAATCACTTTTTCTTCGGTTCTCCAGCCAGTTCGATTCCCAACACACTCACACTATACATCCGCTTTAACCAACCGACTGTCATTCATCCTTTCCATATGACCAATCCATCTCAATGTACTCTCGTTTATTCTCTCATTTACCCCTTTCTTCACACCACATGTAACTCTCTAATACGTTCATCCTTCATTTTATCAATTCTTCTAAAAACACCTAACACACCCCTTAAGATTGTCCATCTGAACACATTGAACTTAGATCTATACCTCTTATTCCAGACCATAGTCTCACAACTATCTACAATAACACAGGTAACACATACCCTCATGTAAGACCCTAAGCGCACTCAAGACTTAGTCCTTTACGTCCACCAATGATTTAATTGCACCAGCCCTCCTGCCATTCACAACTTCCTACTACACTCTGCATCATCCGTTCCCTTTTCTTTCTTTCTTTCTTCTTCACCTTCCTCTTTGCCCCAAGATTGGGGTAAGGTTGCTGTACAAGCATCGGAAAAGAAAGCAGTAGAGAGAACATGACAAACGTCGAAAAGAAAGCACCAGCCTTACCGCCCCCTCTGTACCCTTAATTAATGAGAGCTCGTCACAGACAGAAAATCCCACCTAGAAGCATCATGGACCGCAGACGGTACCCTCCAACTATGGTAAATCGTCAATTGAAGGGTTCAATCCCTGGGCCAGGTGGACCACAACCATGCCCCATACAAAACCCCGCCATTCTTCTTCCTATCCGCCACCTTTTATTCTCGGCCTCTGCCAAACTTCACATTTTCTCTCCTCAGGACATTCGTTTTTTCACGACTCAAATCCACTTTCTCTTCGCGTCTCCCAGCCGGTCGGTTCCCAACACACTCTCCACATATTACATCCGCCTTAAACCAACCCGACTTTCATTTCATCCTTTCCACGATGGACCAAACCATCTCAACATACTTTCATTTTATTCTCTCATTTACCCCTTTCTTTCACACCACCCACTCTCTAATACGTTCATTCCTAACTTTATTAATTCTTTTCACACCATAGCATGCCCCTAAGATTGTCCATCTGAACACATTGAACTTAAGATCTATACTTCTTATTCCAGACCATAGTCTCACTACATACAATAACACAGGTAACAAACATACCCTCATGTAAGACCTCTAGCGCACTCAAGACTTAGTCCCTTTACATTCACCAACGATTTAATTTGCACCAGCCACCTTCCTGCATTCACAACTTTCCTACTTACACTCGCATCATTCCGTTCCCTTTCATCCACACATTAACCCTAAATATTTTAACTCAGACACTGCCTCCAAGCTGCTTCATTCATCTAACATAACTTCCCACTGAGGACTGTCCTCACTCACAACCATAACCTTACTCTTATCTATGTTTACTTTCAGACCCCTCCTTTTACATACCCTGCCAAATCTCTCAACCAATCCTCTCAAACTCTCTTCAGACTCCGCCACACAGAACCAAATCATCGCATACAATTAGGTAGGGCACCTTCCACTCCTCTCCATTCTTCCATTCATTTCAAATCTGTTCCCTTGCCACCCCTACCTCTAATTCTTTTCATAACCCCATCCATTATATACAATTGAATAACCAAGGAGACATTAACACAACCCTGTCTCACTCCTGCTATTAATCCTAAACCAATCACCATTGACACCATTTATTTCTACACACGCTTCACTATCGTCCCATACATAACTTTTGATTCCATTCAAGGAAGCCTACCACCAACACCATATATTACTTACACCTGCCTTAAAGCTTCCCTATTAACTCTATCATACGCCTTTTGTGAAATTCCATAAAACCTAAATATAATTTATTCTTCTTCTCCCTCATTTTCTCAATCATTGTTTTCAATGTAAAGATTTTGATCCACACATCCTCTACCACTCCTAAACGCACCTGTTCTTCACCAATCAGTCCCTGCATCATCTTTTCCCTTTTCATCCAACATATATCCTAAATATTTGAAATCTCACACACTTTTCCAGCTGCTCACCATCTAACATTGACTTCACACTGAGGACTGTCGTCACTTGCAACCATAAGCCTTACTCTTATCTACGTTTACTTTCAAACCCGTCCTTTACACCCCCTGCCAATATCTCTCTACCAATCCTCTCAAACTATCTTCAGATTCACCACACAAAACCAAATCATCCGCATAAATAGGAAGGGCACCCTCCACTCACCTCCATTCTTCCATCATTCTAACACATTTCCTGCACCACCTCTACCTCTAATTCTTTAATAACTCCATCCATATACAAATGAATGACCAAGGGGACATAACACATCCCTGGCTCACTTCGCTATTAATACTAAAACAATAACTTTTGACACCATTTATTCTTACACACGCTTCACTTAGTTCACTATCGGCATACATACTTTTTGATTTCATTCCAGAGAACAGCCTACCAAACCAACACCATACATTTCCTAACACCTGCCATGGGGCTTCCCTAGTAACCCGATTGATACGCCTGTTTAGCTAAGAAGATTAAAAACTCAAATAAAATTGATCTCATCTCTTCCCTCACTATCTCGATAATTTCCTTTCAATATATATATATATATAATATAATATATAATATATATATATTATATATATATATATAATATATATATTATATATATATATATATATATATATATATATATATATTATATATATATATATATATCAGGCGCGGTTACGGGGGAAGCACAGGAGGCCGGCCTCCTCTAAAAAAAAAAATTAAAAGTCAACATAATGTAATAAAATAATTCAAATTATTATTTACTACTATTAAAATAATGTTTAAAATGTTATACAAGAACGCTAATTTTACATTAAGATCATTTATTCTCTTGCGAAACATTATTTTTCGTAAGGATCATTGACTGGAGGAATTTCGATTTGTGCCTCCAAGAAAGCATAATTATAATGCTTTCAAAACACTGGTTGTCATGGCAACGTAAAAGAAACCTTATTCTTATTTTGTCTATTTTGAGGATTTTTCCACAAAGCCTCCTCTCGAACACGTCATAAAATAACTCCCAAATTTGACAACTCTACTCATAAGTAGAGTTGCCCTTTGCAATAAAAATATATTGAAGCAAATAAAGAAAACTATTTTTTTTAAAAAAAAAAATATAATAAAAAAAACTATTTAATATAATATATATATATATATATATATATATATATATATATATATATAGTAACCGATATATATATATATATATATAATATATATATATATATATATATATATATATATATATATAATATATACAGTATATTATATATATATATAGCTAATATAGTATAATTCATAATAATATTATAATAACATGTATATATTCCACGAGAGCCGAGAGTTA